>PVKM010001064.1:0-85722 GCA_004027735.1 Carollia perspicillata
ATTAGATAAATGAACTCTCTAATAGGTATTCTTTAAATGTCAGCTGATTCATTTAAACTTATTCTGCAGAGAAAGGAAAGTTTTGCCTTCCTTATTGATGGAATAAATATTTAATAATAATAAAATACATCACTTAGCAAGCTGAAATGAAGAAATTATTTGAATGTGATATTGGTTTATGGTTGTGACTTTATGTTTTGACTTATTTGCAGTGATTACTATTTCACTTGGCTCACATGGGTTACTGATGACCGAATATGTCTGCAGTGGCTGAAAAGAATTCAGAATGTTTCAGTCTTGTCTATATGTGATTTCAGGGAAGACTGGCAGACATGGGATTGTCCCAAGGTAGGTTACATGGAAACCGCAGAGGTGTCTTTGTGAAGATGAAAGTTCAGTAGTGGGCTTGACTTATAGCTAACAGTTATATTACATAGCCAGAATTACTGCATTTGAGTCCCGATTTACAAAAAACAGACAAAATAAAACATTCTCTACTTACAAGTTCATTATTTCTATTAAATAAATAAGAGACTTCTAATTTCCTTGAATGCTTTAGCATTGTTTTTAGAATAGAGAATAAAACTAAATCAAATAACATTACTTTGGGAAAATCAGGTATTTGGTTCTGAATTAGTATCGAAATTCATCCTTTTGAGGTTACAAAGTTGGCAGTCCAAAAATGAAATATACTGAAGATGAAGAGATAAGCTGGGTCTATAAGGAAAATAGCTGTGTTCTATTCAAAAGAGCTGAGATAATATGCAAATGATGGCACATTCTATTCAATGTCAAAGTCGAAAATAAAAATTCTAAAGGAAATGGATATTATCAAAAGAAAGCTAGCCCTGGCTGGTGTAGCTCAGTGGATTGAGCACGGGCCTGCAAACCAAAGGATCGTGGTTCGATTCCCAGTCAGGGCACATGCCTGGGTTGCGGGCCAGTTCCCAGCAGGGGACACACGAGAGGCAACCATACATTGATATTTCTCTCCCTCTCTCCTTCCCTTCCCCTCTAAAGATAAATAAAATACAATCTTTAAAAAAAAGAAAGCTAAACATTTTTATTTTAAAATCAAAAGTAGATAACAGAAAATGAGATAAACTATTAGGTCAAATTATCCTGCAATCCTATCTTAGGAGGGCCCTCCATTCTTTGCTAATTTTAGAGAGAAAAAAACTTGAAAAGTAGGCACAGATTTATTGTTGAGTTTTAATTGTTTCTATTGCTCAAATCCAAACATAATCTGTTGAATTAATGAGTCAGGAAACTACTTCACCATTCTGAAAGCTTTAAAATATGCTTGTTCATAAGCACTCACATTAGAGACTAAGAAATACAAAAAATGCTTTCTTTAAATAGGAAATTTGACGGGTACATTTCATGAGACTTCTAATTATAAAGAAATGTTTAATTAAACCAAATGTAGGATAAACCTATTTTATAAAGTAAGAAAAGAAGCACAGACAATCAAAGTAAATCACTGAGTTCTCTCTAGAAATTAGGACATTATGTTTTGCAAGGAAAAAATCCTGTGAATCTGTTTGGAAATATATCAGGACTATAATAGTCAAGTTACTCAGGCTAAAAATATTTTTTTAAATCACTACTGTGTCTGTAACAAGCTCGACTAATTTTGATGAAATATGTTAGAAGCTTATTTTTATCTTATTTATATTTTGATATACAAAGCAGAAAGATGTTGGCCTTAATGCAGTATCATAGGCAAAAATAAAAAAGAGAGAATTAACTTGATTGTGTTAGTTAATTAGAAACCATCGTTCTGATTAGTCAGCCTTGACGTTTTCATTGAATCTCAGTGTTAGAAATTATTGTTTTAATTTTTTAGTTTAAAACTATAAAATTGGTCATTTAGATATCATTTTTAGCTCTTAAAACCAGGCAACTAAAAAATGTAATTGCTTTGGAATCTGAAATTCTAATTTATCAAATCCGGTGACAACTTTAATCCAAACTGATAGAACATATAGATGCTCTTTCAATAAGATGTGGAATTCCCTGAAATATCAACTTTAGTTTTGGCCCAAAACAGTAATTACACTTAGAATATCAGGTCTGAATAAACTTAGGACCTCAAAACAATCTCTTTTTCAAAGTAATCTGATAAATACATGGAGCACATTTTTAGATTTAAGAACAACAGAGTATTGAATTTTTTAGCAACCAGACTCATGATGTTGTGTGTGTGTGTATGTGTATTTAAAACAAATAACATTTAAGATTAAGTGACCCAGCAACATTTTGTTAATGTTTGAAGACATATGCAAAACAAAACAGTGAAGGAAACTGGCAATAATTACTTACAATATCATTATTTTAAAGAAATTAATTAAGAAATTTATAACTTGGGGAAGAAACATATTTTATATTGTTCTTCCTTCTCTGAAAAGGGGATTAAAATCAATTTCATCTTTATGGCTAAAAGTCATAAATCAAAATGTTTCACTATTTTTTCCAGTCTTGTTCTCTCTAAGGCACTAGCTTATCCCTATGGGAGAAAATTTAAACTACACTATGTTTTTTAACTATATTTGATTGATTATGCTATTACAGTTGTCCCAACTTCCCCATTGCCCCCTTCCATTCAGGACCCCCCACTTCCTCAGGCGATCCCTGCAGCATTGTTCATGCTCTTTGGTCACTCACATAAGTTCTTTGGCAACTTCATTTCCTATACTGTACTTTAAATCCCCATGGATATCCTGTAACTACCTATTTGTACTTCTTAATTATGACAGTACTGCCCTCATGGTCCTCTTTCTACTTCACCAACTGTTCTTTTCCTCTCCATCTCTTCTTCTTCTGACTTCTCTAGAAATCTTATTATTTTCCAAGTTAACATAGTTGCAAGCTAGACTAACAGCTATATCAACAACGACAGACCAGCTCCAATAATTCAGTGGATTAATAGAGTAGAAAATTTTTGTACACTTATGTACACATCTAATAGTGAGTCTAGGAAAGTGTAAGTGGACACTGGTGAGGGTATAAGGGGGTGGGGTGTGCTGCCCCACACAGTCATTAGATCTCAGGTAATGGCATTTCTGCTTTCTTCATCCAGTGACTTCCAAGGCTACTCCAAGGTTATTCACACCTGACCATCAACATCCATCTGGGGGATGGGAGGAAAGAATATGGATTCCATATGGGAGATTTTTATAGATTAAGTCTAGAAGTAGCTTTTTCTCTCACACTATTGGTTAGAACTTATCACATGACCACATCCAACTGGAAGGGGCCCTGGGAAATGTAGCCTTGCTATAGTACTAGCAAAGAAAAAGAAATAGTTATTAATTATCTTGCACTGTTTGTCACAACTCTCTGCTCACTCTCTTTAAGTAATTTTTGTTTATACCAGAGATTTCAGTTACTAGTTATCTGTCAAATTCATTCTGAAAATTTAAACTTTTGAATATCTTTGGATACATCTTCTCTGCTCCATTATCACTAACACAACCTATATTTGGGTCTTTATCATGCTTTTTCAGATAGTACAGTAGCCTTCCAACCAATCTCTCTTCCTCTTTCGTTCTTACCCACTTCTAATCTATTTTCTGAATAATGTTCACAGTTATGTTTTCCAAATCAAAGGATTTACCTACAGGAGAAATTTAAACTTCTTGGGGTGGTATAAAAGTTTCTCAGAGATCTTGCAGATATCTTGGATCCACCCACATCTTCTCTTTCCCAGTCATTCTTCACTCAGCATACTGAACCACCTGTAGTTTATTTACTAAGCTTTCTCTAATTATTTGTCCAGAGAAGCCTACTCATATTTTTAGGCTTACTGAATATTTGTTCAGTAAATGACTATTTGTATTATGCCAAAATATACACCAAAATAAGCTTCAGTGCAAATTTTAAGATTCCTACATATTTTATAAGGCTGAGAAAAGGAAAAAAAATTAACCTAAACCCCACTGTAAAGTGCCTTTTTACCTATATGATACCAAGTACATGGGTTCTGTTAGAGCTTCATTAATGCTTTGATAATTCCAGCCACTATGTCATAGGAAGTTTAACCAGAATATTAAAGGTTTGCAATAAAATCTAGCCTTTAGATTGTACATGTTCTGTTGTATAAGATTTTGAAAATAGTCATCTGAAACTCAAGTGTGAAGTTAGTTGGCTAGCAATACTACACTCTGATGAGGCAGCATAATTGGTTCAAATGTCCAGATTATATTTAGGAAAAACTGTCTTCCTAATACTATGCTTGATGAGCTCTTTTTTTCCTTTAGACCCAGGAGCATGTAGAAGAAAGCAGAACTGGATGGGCTGGTGGAGTATGATTTTGCTATCTTTTATTTATATTTTAATGAAACTCAACAGATTCTCTGCTATCAAAGAACTATTTTAAATGTATTTAAACTTTTTCTCATAGAATAAAAGATCAAGGTAAAAAATCCAACAGTAGTGATCCCTTCAGCAATTTTGTACTAGACACTTCTTCATCTATATACTTAGAATTCCTCATGTTCCAACCTTAACTTTTCCAACTCACTCTCTGATGTTCATAATTATTACTTCTTAAAAAATACAATAAAGATCATTTTGAAAAGGAGACATAATCCCTGACCTCCCTTAAAAGATCTTCATGATCATTAGCAATTTGAACTCAAGAAAAAATAAATACTTTGGGTATCCTTGGTAATTTAGAGATAGCCTACTTCTTATTAAATTTTATTATAAACTACAATAAATAAATAAATTTATATGCATAACCATATATATATATATATATATATATATATAAATACACTTAGTTTAGGTTTTAAGTACAATGGTAGCAAATAGAAAAATGTGTATTTTGTTATGGTTTGTGATCATTTATATCTGGATTTTGGGGAATAGTTTTATTCAGTGATTTGTGGAGATTTTCAGTGTAAACAATTATGTTTTAGAAAAATATCAGTTGTATCTTATATCCTATATAAAATACATAAAATAAGATATAAATGAATGTTGCATGATTGCTGTCACTTAACACAAATATATGATTAAAATCAACCATCATTTGGATTTTTAAAAATCTTGTTTCTCTGAGATTTGGCCACATTTAAAGAAAGTATTAATTCTTATGACATGGTTTAACACATAAACCCATAATACAAGGACAATAAAAAGTTCAGAAGCCAATTCTAAGATGTTAAGTCTTGTAGAAATTCAGAATTAAAATGGGTAGGGAGAAAGTAAATTATAAAGTAAAAGTCTTCAGATATTAAAAACTATTGTACTTTTTTTTGAATCCAGTGTTTTTAGCTTGCATGTTTACTCGGTCTTCACTGTTATTTATTAGCTAAAGAATTATATGCAATAAATGTAAACTATATTCTAAAATAACAAAGCAACAAGGATAAGTGTAAGTCATAAACAACGGGAAAGTTGTACTTGAATTTACTCTTTGTCATTGTTCTAAGTAACACAGAAAAAATTAGTATTCAATGAAAGAACAGGATTTCCTAATTTTTTTAGATTCTTGCTCAATCAGAAGCTCATCTTTCAGAAAGGTAATTCTTAGATCAGTGTCTGAAAACTTGAGGAAAGGGGAAAGTTAATCCATGAATTCTGTCCCATTATAAAGATTTCCAGTCAAGAATGAGAGGAACAAAGATTTGAATCTTCTTTTAGTTGTGTTCTCCATGATGACAAATATGACTAAGGTTATTGATACTATAACCTTCTCAAAGGCATAGTTTTAGGAATTCATACATATTTATTCTGAAAATGCTACCAGGGTTCAAAACATTCTGAAATATTTTAGAGTGCATCTTTTGATATCTTCTCTTAAGAAGCATCTTGAGTCAACAACTGCACCCCATCAATTTTTACAATCTGTATAGCACAACTTTTTAAAAATATCCTCACCTGAGGGTATGTTTATTGATGAGAGAGAGAAAGAGAGAGAGAGAGATGGATTGCTTGCCTGTCATCTGTGTCTCCAAGGAAGGCTCAAACCCACAACCTAGGTATGTGCCTGGACTGGAAACTGAACCCACCACTTTTTGGTGTACAGACGATGCTCCAACCAACTGAGCCACCAGGCCAGGGCATCACCAGCCTTTTGATCTGAGCAAACGTTAGCTGGATAAGTGGGTGAATGAATGAATAAATGTATGAATGAATAAACAAATTGCCTTCTAAAGCTGTAGGACACTGTTTTAAATACCCTCAGTGGAGGAACATATATGTCATTTGAGGGAAGATGAGGTGCTACATTAAATCAAAGTCATGGCAAAATAAATCTAGTGAATAAATAATTTATCTGCAACATATGCTTTTGTATCAGATCTCTCTAATATCTATAGTTTTAGAATTCTATTGGGAAACATTATTTTCCTTATGTACTAATCTGAATCTCTTAAAATTTATTCCACAGTCAGTAAACTTTCTAAATACCAGAAGAAGGATTGTCAAAAATTCTCTGTGATGATAGCATTCAAGAATCAGTAAACTTTGTAAATACCAGAAGGGGAATTGTCGAAAAATGTTTGCAATGATAGATTTTAAGAGTAAGTCCACACTCTCCCAAGGCAACTGCTTTACTGAGGTCATTCATTTGATTTTGTATGTTCAGACATGTCTTTTGAAAAAGTCAGGGTCCAACTTAGCACAGTTGTAACTCATTTGTCATAGTGTACTGCACAGCTTCCTTTGACTGATAATCAAATCAGTGACTTAATAAAATTGCCCAGAAATGTGTCTTTTTGACAGTTGTCCAGGTAATATTTATGAGGAGTGTGGACAAAGTATACAGGCTAGTCAGTACAAATTTAAAGAGCAGTTTTAGAGTTCTCCCTCAAGAACTTGTCAGAGAGATTTAAACTGAAAAAGGCCTTCAGAGATTACCTATGGATTAGAAAAGTGAGATTAAATGACTTGCTAAAAGTAATGGACCTGTTTATTTGCAGGAGCAAAACTAGCAAATAGTTGCTGGAGAATTTTACCTGTTTCTTTCCTGCAGCACGAGATAATCCATGTCCTAACTTGGAGAAAATAGACTAACATTTTTGGTATTTGATCAGAAAAATAACAACAACAAATTCACTTCAAATAAATCTCTTTTTGCTCTGTAGAGAACAGACAGGAAGGGGGAAGGATTGAATCAAAGAATCTGGAATTTAATTGCTAAATTTTGGAGAACACTACAAGTATAATGCTTAGACTGCAAAACCACATTTAAATCATTTCAAAATAATTAAGCGATACACTACACCTCTTTTAGGCTGTTTGCAAAATTCCTTGGTTCGGAAAAATAAATTTTCTATTTGATGCTTGAAAGTCTGTGCTTTACTAAATGTGGACTCAGTTTAGGCATCAGCCTTAGGACCTCAGGTCATTTGCCAACCATAGCAAAAAATTATCTGGTGGTAAATAATCTTACTTCCCAAGTAAAATGCTTTAAATGGCTTTGCACATAGAGATGAGTAATTTATCAAAACATCTAAGCGTGATAAAGTGACCTGTGAAGAGGCCTGGTTAAAACTGAGGACCACCTCGTTATATGTGATTATCTAGGGTCCAGGTGTGACTTGTTGCCAGAAGCACTTAAGTGAAAATGCATTGTGGACCTAGCTCCGGCAGAGTCAATGAGGAAATATTTTACACTCTCTTTACCTCACCCAAGTTACCTGTTCATCTAAAGCAGCTATCCTTGATGTGTGCAGTAAACAGGAAAAAGATAACCTCTGCTTAGCAAAAAATAGTCTTCCTGTTTGCCTGATTCTAATATTTTAAGACATAGCACCCTGCCCTGTTTTTTTTCTATATTCAGTGAAAATAAAATTTTAACTTTTAATCAAGAACAAAAGCTTTTTTCAAGTTTCTCAACTGACTGCAGATGGGAGAATATTTTTTTTATTCTGACACCACAAAATATTTTTTGGCCTCGGATCCTTTCTGGCAGTTAAGACAACATAAGCCAGTTTTTGACTTTTGCTCTAAGTGAGAGGGAGGCGCTCTGAAGTGGTTACTACTAAGTAAGTATATCATCGTTTGCTAAGAAGGCAGAACTTCATTTTAAAATAAAAGAAAGATTTTTGCCAGACACACACTAGTGAAATTCCATCTACAAAACTGCAGATTGGAATTTTCTACACCTGGGACTCTAAGAGGCTGTCAATTTCACTTAGAGTTATTAGTCTCCATATACAAAATCGTACCAAGGCTGGTCTTATTAATGAAGCTAATAAGGAGATCATGCAAGGAAACAGTCATTTCTCATGATTCCATTTCCTATTTTGTTAAAGATTTATTGTTTTTATACCAAAGTGATAAGAATTAGAACACTATTAGTTTTCTGGGGCTTCTGTAACAAAGTACCATAAATTTGGTGGCTTAAAACATCAGGAATTCATTCCCTCACCATTCTGCAGGATAGAAGTCCAAAGTGAAGGTGTCGGTGGAGCCATGCTCCCCCTGAAAGTTCCAGGAAAGAACCTTCCTGTGCCTCCTCCAGCTTCTGGTGGCTGTTGGACTTGCTGATCCTTGGACTTGCTGATCTTGCAGCTAAATCATTGCAATCCCTGCTTGCAAGTCAATCCTTGGACTTGCTGATCTTGCAGCTAAATCATTCCAATCCCTGCTTTCATCTCTGTATGGCCTGTATCATCTCTCTGTGTCTCTTCGGGTCCTCTGCTCTTCTTGTGAGAACACCAGTCACTGGATTTAGGACCTACCCTATTCCAATGTCATCACATCTTGATTCTTACCTTGATTATACCTGTAAAGACCCTATTTTTAAATAGCATCACTATCTTAGTTAGTTTGGGCTGCTTTAACAGCCCAAGTGACTAACAGCCCAAGTATCGTAGCCCGAGTGACTTACAAACCTCAGAAATGTATTTCTCACAGTTCTGGAGGCTGGAAGTCTGAGATCAGGGCCCAGCATAGTCAGGTGCTGGGGAAAGCACTGCTCTAGTTGCAGACTGCCAACGGCTTGTGTCCTCATGTGGCAGAGAGCAGAGCAAAGAAAGCAAACTCTGTGGCGATTCTTATGAAGGCACTAACCTCACTCATGGGGGCTCCAACCTTATGACCTCATCTAACCCTAATTACCTCCTAATACCATCATATTGGGGGAAGGTTTCAACATGTGAATTGGGGGGAAATACAAACAAACATTCAGTCCATGATAGTCACTTTCTGAGGTTCTGGATGGAAATGAGTTTCAGGGAACACTATTCAGAACACTGCAGATACTACATCAAGTGAGATGCATTTTGAAATCACATAATCATAGTCATCAACTTTATCAGAAAGAATCAAGTATCAGATCATACGTGGGGCCATCACTAAAGAAGCAAACATCAACTTTCTTTGTTTTCTTCTTGCTCAAAAGGGAGTCTCAGACTGGGTGTCAGCAGGACAGGTGTTTGTAGCTAAAAGATGCTGGTAATTTTTTGGTTGTTGTTGCTCGGTCAGTTCTATAGGAGCTGAACATCTTGGTTCACTGCCATTTGCAAGGCACTCGGCTAGAAAGAGCCGGTTTTGGACTATGTGTGGGAATATTGACTCTGAGTGGCATAGACTAGCTGCTTCCTCATGTAGGCCTTTCACCACTTTCCTGTCCTTTCAAAGCCTGATAAGTCTATACTTGTAATGGGAAAACTGCCAGCTAAAATTGGGTATAAGGATATTGGCAGGATTTTAGTTATCTGTACCACTCAGGATGTTGAAGTGTGGCTGGCTGGGCTCCAGGGCACAATGGAGCCGAGTGTCAGGGATTCCTTAGGGGGTTCCCAGCAGGGTCCCTGGGAAAAAAATCCGGGTGCTAATGAGCTCAAGGAGTACACCCTCCACTTGCTCGTCCTAGGTAACATTTTTCTCTCAAGTCCCTCCCTTAAAACTGTGGCTAGCAGGCCATGATAGTTTAATCTTTAAAATGTCTTCAATGAATCATTCATTTTAGGTGCTTGGCATTGGACAAGTCAAGAATTAAAAGGGCCATCAGCCTTCATAAGAGTCACATTTTGGTCAAATACCACATTTTGAAGATTTGACTTGATTAACATCAACATTCACGTGTGATTCTTTTAACGCCATTTCAAAGTACATAATCTCAGAACATAGAAACTCAGACAAATTAAACATTTTAAACCCAGGGGTGTGAGGTAGCAATTAAATAGTAGTTGGAAAGTGTAAGTGCCTATTAGAATCACTAGAAAAGCTGTCTAGCTGAAAGAGGCAATTTCAGATGTGAGTGACGGAAGGTAGAGGAGGGAAGGCATTCTGGTTCCTATATACATTGCTTTTTAAAAACCTATAGTTTTAGTTTGGTTTGCCTTTTGAACATAACCTCTGGGGTTTTTTTTTTTTCAGTTCTTTGTTTCAGCACCAGTTTTCAGCTATGATGCCACTTCATACTACAAAATATTTAGCGACAAAGATGGCTACAAACATATTCACTATATCAAAGACAATGTGGTATGTTCCTTCCAAGATTTATCTCCTCAAAGATCATTCACTTGAGGTTGCTCAAATAACACTCAGCTTCACACAACATAATGTTTGTCTTTTTATAGGAAAACGCTATTCAAATTACAAGTGGCAAGTGGGAGGCCATAAATATATTCAGAGTAACACGGGATTCACTGTAAGTGTTGCATGAAGCATGTTGCACCAATCAGGGTTTAATTAACTGATGGATGTACAAATGATCCTGCCCTACCCCTTTCAGTTAACAGCATTTGTGTCACTTACTCTATAGTTTAGTGTAGACAGTTATGGTTTTCTTAAGACTGCACATTCTTTAAAATCTACTCAACAATTTTCTTCTGGAAAGAACATATAGTAAGTGGTCATTTCCCTTCCAGCATTTGAGAGATAATTATATTAAAGTATAAATTAAAAAATAACTGGTATTAAAGACAAATTTTACTCCAGCACTTGAAATAATGAACAAGCTTCACAAGTCCACTGAGAGAAGCCCATAGATATAAAAAATTATGTACTGACTCACTGTTACATAAATTTATTATTTGTGACACCTATTGTTCATTGAGCAATTACCGTGTACCATGTAATGTAAAGTAGAAATGATTATCCCAGTTTTACAGGTAAGAAAACTGATACTTGGAAATTTAACTTGGCCAAGGCCACAAAGTTAGAGGCAGAGCTAGGATTCAAACACAGAACACATTAAATGGAACATTCTTATTGTCAACCCTGACACAGGACTTCTTCCTTTCAGTCTCCCTTTTTCAGTCCATCCTGCATACAGTCTAAATAAACATCCTAAAATAATCATCTTTAGTCAAATTTCTCTAATCAAAGGTATACATTTCCTTTCCCTTACTCCTAATAAAGTCCAAATTCGGGGTCTCCCTGATAATCTCCCTGTCATTTGCTGGGATTCTAACAGCAAAACAGGGGGATTATTAGTTCAGGCTCACTGGCTAAAACCTGACAGAAACTATTGCCAATCCACAAAGTTCTTTGAACTGTCAGCAAAGGAGTTTGAACATTATATGGAGCAGCCATTAAAATCACCAGTGTAAGAGAAGTGACAAGATAAAAACAGATGGGAACTTTCAGACATATGTTTGCAAAGTCGGGGAAAACTGAAAGCAGGAAGACCCGGCTACAGTCATAGTCTAGGCCTGAGGTGGTAGAGACCTGAACTAGCACAGTGGCAGTGAAATATGGACTCTAAGGGAAAAAACTATGCCACCTTTTTTTTTTTTTGCATTCTTGGCACTTGTCATAGTGCTTGACACAGCCCGAGTTCAATAAGTATTTGTTAAATGAATGAGAGGAAAGGTAGAGAGACAGTAAAGACACATGGAGGCTGAATGAGTGGCTGTGGGGGCGAAGGGAGAGGAGAGAGGGCCATGGATGCTGTTGTGTTAGAGATGAAGGCAGTTGTGAAACTTCAGACATAAAACTGCAGGGGGCTGCTTGGAAAAGATCTGAGTAGTTTATTCACAAACGATTTGAGATGATGTGGCAAAGGCAAGTACAAACGATGATTGGAGTCATGTGAAGGTAGTAAAGACTAGTAGAAAGATGCTGGTAGAGAAGATAAATTTAATACCAGGAGTGAGTTGTATTCTGATGCCTTTTCCTTTTATTGGAGAATAGTAAAAATTTTAGGATAGTGAGGGCAGAGAAGTACTGAGAATTAAAAATTGTCAACCAAACCTTGGTTATTCCAAACTTTTCATATCTTATTATGCTCTTCCAAAAAATAAAAAAGATGGACACTTTGTAATATTCATATGAACTCACAGAAGAGTAAAAATCATGCTGCTAAATTGGATTTCCCACTTCCTGGCTATATTAAGACAGGTTAGAACTGGGTCCCAGATACTTAAATAACAAGTACGGTCTCTTGTGATTTCTTTTGCATCTGGGTAAATTAGCATGTTCCTTTGAATGGAATCCCAATGTGGGTGAATTTCCTTTTCTTTAACTTTATTTTTCAATCACAGCTTGCATTCAACATTATTTTGTACTAGTTTCAGGTGTACAGCATAGTGATTAGACAATCAGATTTTATAAAGTGTTCCTCCCAATATTTTCAGTATCCACCTGGCACTGTACATAGTTATTACAATATTGATGACTGTATTCCCTACGCTGTACTTTATATTCCTGTACTATTTTGATTTCCTTTTTTTAAAGAGATTTTATTTATTTATCTTTAGAGGGGAAAGGAAGGAGAGAGGGAGAGAAATATCAATGTATGATTGCTTCCTGTGCATCCCCTGCTGGGAACTGGCCTGCACCCCAGGCATGTGCCCTGACTGGGAATCAAACCGTGGTTATTTGGTTTGCAGGCCCGTGCTCAATCCACTGAGCTACACCAGCCAGGGCATGATTTCCTTTTTTTAAAAAATATATTTTATTGACTATGCTATTACAGTTGTCCCATTTTCCCACTTTATTCACCTCTGCCCTGCACCCCACCTCCTACCCTCATTCCCATCCTGAGTTCATGTACCTATAAGTTCTTTGGCTTCTCCATTTCCTTTACTATTCTTGATTTACAGCAAGCTTATCTGAAGTCAAAGCATCTGCAAAATAAATTTAAAATGTGTTCAGAATCATAGACAAAACTAAATAATATAGCTTAGTGGAATAATAAACTGTTAATCATGGGGAAAATGAGTGACATTAATCAAATAGTTTATTTTTTGTGGCTACAGCTAATGAATCAGAACATAATATACCTATAGTAAAAAAGAGTAGTCTGAATAATTTAATTTTCTATGATTTGAAAGTTAGAGGAAGCACACAAAATTCACTTATAAGCAGTAGCAATTTATGTATAGAAGTACCAGTTAGTGAATAGTTTAATTATTAATTTATAAATTGAGTTCATGTGCTATTTATTAATAGACCAATTTAGATGAACATGTGACTGTACTGTTCAATATATTAGAGTTAGTACTAAACTATCACTATTTAGTTATTGATATTTATTTAATAACTTCTAAATATATTTTCAGGTTTTATTCTAGCAATGAATTTGAAGGTTATCCTGGAAGAAGAAATATATACAGGTAATTTATGCCAATTAACTTTAGTATTTTTATATACTGATATTTGAATAAAAATATGTCATAGCCCTCAGGATATATAAATTATTTGTAAAAAGCCTCAAATGTAGTAAAAAGTCTAAGATGTAATAGGAATAATTTATTAATTAAGACAAAATATTCAGAGAATGTTATATCCTACATTAGTATAAAGTTATATACCCCCAAGACATTAGCTGATTCAAAGGTTTGTTTTCCAAAAGAAAAACCAAGAAATTTTAATGCAGATATAAACACAATGATAAATATTTTAACTAAATTTACAGGTAATTGAGGACATTAATTCACACACATTTATTAAGTACCTACTATATTCACTCCTGTACATGTGATTTCTTTTAACATCATTTACTTGGGCTATTATGATTGGAAGGAATTCATTTCTGTTCCTAAATTAGTGTTTAAATTAATCCAGTTGCCCCCTTGGTGATTAGAATAGTGCCCTCAACATCCCCTTCTGGATAAGGAAATAAAACAATAGTTACTGTAGGCTGGTAGTCTACTACTTGTCAAGTACCTTTTTATCTGCTTTACATTTTTTATTTCATTCCCACAACAATTCTGTGAGGTGAGCGGTATTGCTGGAGCCAGAATTTGTACCTGGGCATGCTGCTCCTGACCCTTTACTGTTAACAGCCCACCTAACATTTCCGAGATCACACCAAACTATGAACATGAATATTAGCTATAATTGAGGAAATAAGACAAGTTCATCCTGCCACATTCCTCTGTTTCTTCTTGGATCATAGCTCCTTTTCTGTTGGGGAGAATCCCTCTAGGAAGCTAATAAAGTCTCTGACCACCCCCTACCCAACACAAGGTCAGGGGCAGCAGCAGAGGGAAGGCAAGGTCAGGAGCTGCAGGGGCCACAGTTAATCTTACCATTTATACTGTGTTTCTGACCCTGCCCATGTTCTGCCATAATACCACCTAGTCTGGCCCAAATGAGATTCTAATTCTGAGATGATCTGGGAGTCTGTATGTTAAAGCCAATCACTGTATTTAGGAATCATGCACACAGCTCTGCTGAGGAGAGAGGGCCCAGCGTGGTAGGTACAGGTGTACTTGTGTAGGAGTGTGTGGAGGGAGTATTCCCAGGAAGAGCTTCTTCAAGCCCACATTTCCTGCCCAGTGAAATGAAAGGCACAGGAAACACATAAACTGTGGTATCTTATTTCCAATTGGCTTATTAGTAATTTCTCCTTCCAGTTATATGATAAAAACAGGGGCCCATTTCTTGGTGAGACCACCATATTCTCCTTGTATGTTTTGCTGGTGGGAATACAAAAACAGAGATGGGAAGATGGGGAACCACACATTCCCAACCACTTTGTAAAGTGTACTATATGAATGGCTATGAGAAGTGATTACCTCGTACCCATTTGAGGTGCTAGATATTTCTCTCACCCCAGGAAAATTGCAGAGGGCTCCTCCCTCAAGGCTAGTGCCTATTCATGCAAAAATTGCAAATCAGACTACATCAAAATACTAAGAATTTAACTGTACTTTAAATGACATTGGCACCAGAGAGAATAGAATGGTTTGATGTTGATATGTAAATCAGTCATTTTATAGGGAGTGGTACATTTTGATAAATACAATCTCAAAACTGAAGGTTTTTATTTTTATTTTTCTCTAGAATTAGCATTGGAACCTATCCTCCAAGCAAGAAGTGTATTACTTGCCATCTAAGGCAGGAAAGGTGCCAATATTACACAGCAAGTTTCAGTGACTACTCCAAGTACTATGCACTCATCTGCTATGGTAGGTAATGGACTTAACAAAAGCCTAACCGCTTCACTGCTACTGTGCTCATCTTTGTTACCACCATTTGATCAATCCTTAGCTGCAAATTATTAGGCACTTGCTATGGGTGAGGATCTTATCTACATAGATAAGATATCTATGTTATCTAATACTTATGGGAAAATAAAAGAAAGATAGGGAAGCATTAATATAGCTTTTTTTTGCAGCTGAAAACACCAAATAACTTGCAAAAGCTTGTCACTTCTGATAAGCATCAGAACCAGGATGGGAACAAGGGTCTGTTGATGTAAATCCCAACCTCTTACCCACCACAGTGCCATAGCGCCATGAGGTTATATGCAAGCGCTATCCACCAGCTATCACAGCAGGATTTGAAAAGTATGGTAAAAGGAAGCATCCTCTAATAAAATGGTTGCTGGTCTTCTCCCACTTGCCTGGAGAAATGCCAAACTCTTACAGTCAGGGGAAAGAACAATGGCCTAGAAACCTGAGCTCTTCCCTTGGAGGCCAGTCATTCTTTAAAGTATAGTTTCAACGGGGATGGAAAAATGAACTTTTGTCACCTAGTATGTCTTTTCTAAATTTGGGAAACATAATAAGTATTCATTTAAATATTTTAATAATCATAGGTAATAAATTATACGTTTCCAGATTACTTAGGCCATGTGAATAATTTCTATCCAAATACTTTTATTTAATGCATAAAATTTTATTTATATCTTGAATATGGGACGAGCAATAAAATAGGATAGTGTAGATTGAAGAGCTATGTTGGGGTCTTGGGAATTTAGAAAACAGACCTGGAAATAGCTAGTCCTTGATTCTCTGTCCTGTTCCCCAGTTAATTCCTGAGTTTCCCTGGTGGGGACCAGAAAACAGAGGAGGTTATTACAAAATGCCGGCCACTCTCCTAGTTCTGGTTTCGCCTCCGCATGTAGGGGTGGGCTGCTCAGAGAACAAATGGAATCTGACTGATGAGGTCCCTGCCTGGTTGCCAAGGACCCTGAGGTGCCCTTTGCTACCCAGAAGGAAGGCGACCCTGACCTCCCACTTTTCTCATCTCAACTACCTGGCTTGAGAGCCTGCACCACAGCTCAGCTGACTATATGGAAATGAATAAGCATTTCAACCCAAATGCTCCTTCAAGAAGTCAGTTTGATACAACGCTTTCATACAATGTTTGGTCAGTGGCATCTTTGAAGAGTCAAGAGATTGTTGTTTGTGACCATATGTGTGACTATGGCATTTACAGGTATACATTAAATGTCCTCTTAAGTTATATGCAATGTTTTTCAACTGAAGCTATGTATTTATGCAACATATATTGAAAGCTTACATGCCAGGCATGTAGGATCGTTCAAGTATCTGTACTGAGTCATCTATCTTTCTTCTTCTGAAAGCACTGTCTGCTTTCTTTTAATCTCTATAATCATAAGATCAAGAAGAATAGCTGATGCATAATAGACATTGAATGCTTGCCGAATGAACATAAGTGCTGAAAAGATCCAAGCATTGCTGCCTTTTGCAAAGTCTACCAAATAACTCATTCTTAAGCTGATATATTTACTGGTAAAGACATCAATGGTATATATATGTACATATATGAGATCTGTCCAAAGGTGTCCAGAAGTTATCCAGCCATGTACGATGAAAAATAAAGATATTTACTGAAGAAGATACAAGACACAAGAAACACTGTACATTGGACAGTGACGCCTCAATCCCCTTCAAAGTAGGCAACTGGAGACCTCACACAGTTCTCCCAATTGCCATCAGCTGCCCCATCACATTTTCCTGAATCTCATCGGTGTTCTGAAACCTCTTCCCTTTCAAAAGTGATCTTAGTTATGGTAAAAGCCAGAAGTTACAAGGCCCCAAATCTGGGCTGTAGAAGGGCTGAGTCACCTGGATGTTTTGATGTTTCACAAAAAAACTCTGCATGAGACATGATGAATGAGCAGGCTCATTGTCATGATGAAGCTGCCAATCACCAGTTGCCCATAGCTTCAGCCTTCTGAATCATATGAATAATATCTGTGGAGAAATGTTCAAGCTTAACACAAAATTTAATGCAGATTTGTTGCTCCACTCACTCAGTCATTTTGAATGCTATAGCCACGCAATACACGTGCTCACTCAACAACATCTACTGCCCCCACTGACTAGTACAGTGAAGTTGTCATTGTTCACACATGCACATTCCAGTCCACTGTCCTTAGCTGCCAGGTTACATCTATGTCATACGAACTATCTTTGTTATATTAACAATGGCTGGACTTTTTTTGGACAGACGTGGTCGCAAAGACTAAGCTCTAATCAAAAGTTGGTGGAAGAGTCCTTTCTAGAACTTGAATTGCCTGACTTTTCCACGTTCACTCTTGCTTGGCAGTATGGTAATTTCCCATTTAGCAAAAAATATACTGTGTGGGAAGCATCACATCGTCTGGTGTTTTTGAAGCTCCAGTAAAATGAGTCACTGCACCATCATAAGAAAAACCTTGAAATCTTTCCCTTTAGGATTAAGAGTAAAGCCTCATTATGTAACATCAAACTCTCTGAGAGATGGTGAGTAAATCCCAGATAATAGGTTTAAAATAGGTGAAATCACATTGATGATGCTGATGGAACAAAAGGAATGCAAAAGAAGAATTCTAGACAACTGATGCTTACTGCACGAGGATTACGCTTGCAGGATGTTTGTGCCATGGGCAGTCAGTCATTAGTGTGTCTTGTATTTGGGCAAAAAAAGATACGCCAGTTCTCACTTCTGGAACTGCATACCCATGAAAATTCCATAGGGCGGATGCTGATTGCCTAAAGTCAAGAAATCCAGATTCATGTCTCATTTCCTTACATCCTGACCAAAAATATAATGTGTGCTTGTTCCTTTTAATAACTTTGAAGAAAAGCAGAACAAAATAAAAATCTCTGACATGAAATTCTATAAAATTCTGAAACTCCACACAATTAAAAAAAAAAACCCTGTTGTTTTTTGAGGGATCCTAATAAACAGTAGCCCTTCTCCTTACTCCCAAGTTGGACTGTGGTGTCAGGAAGGAAATCAAAATATTAGCTTTATTACCTGTACAGGTTAGTTGGAAAATGTGGCTAAGGTGTGCAGCTTCCTGATATCACACCCCAGAATTAAGGTTACTCACGTAAATGTGAGTACAACTGGATGGCCAGCTGCTAGCTTCTCCCCGGGCTCTGGCATTGCCCTACTGCAAGCACTGAGCAACAGCCCCAAAGCATGTTTCTGCAGGCAGGAAAATGCCAAGAACGGGGCAGAGTATGGAGTAACTTATACCCCAGTCTTCTCGGATCTCACCAACTAGATCATTTCCCTTTATTGTTTGGGACCAAGGATGCCACTCCAATGCCACACTCCTTCCACAAAGAAAGAGGCAGGCTTCTGAAGGAGGGAGAATATACCTCTGCCCCAGCCTCCATGTTTATTGCTTTTAACCCACTGACTGTCTCAGCAAATTTATCCTTTAAAACTATATTTCCAGGTATTATTTTTATTCTATAGTTCCAGTAAGTGACAGACTTACTGGAGTTTAATGATTTGTAGATCTTGTTTAAATAGCCAGTTTCTACACACAGAACCCAAATTCCATGTTGGACTATGTGGTGGACACTGGGGTGCCACCCAGACCTCTAGACTTCAGTACTGAATTGCTCAGGTCTCCAGCTGCTGAGGGGGCCGATGGCTGACAGCTCACAGCCCAGCCCCCCTCCCCACCCCCTGGGGATTGCTCCCAACCCAGGCACATCCGATGACTGCTCCACTATGCGGTATAAAAGTCAGCCTCATGGACCCCATTCGAGACAACTCTGTGAGCCATCCAGCTCCAGAGCTCTCCTTGGGGCTGGCTGAGGTCTCCATTGTGACTACACGAAAACCTACCTTCCCTCGCTGCCCCAACTTTCCTCTCCTCCCCCACAGGTGTGTATTCAAATACCAGCCCCCAGATAAACTCCTGGCCCACAGAACTCTTTCTGGGTCTGTTTCCTAGGGAATGTGACCTTCCATAGCATATTTCAACAGGCAACGTGTTCTATATAAATTTATTTCTTCATATATTAATTACTTCAAAAAAGATGCTGGATTCTACCCACCAATATAAACTGAACCAAAAAGATAGACTGAAAATAAAATGTGGGTACGGGTGAAGGCTACTTGATAATAAAGACACAGATAAAAATGTCCTATACAGCATGATGCCGTGCCAGAGGCCATATATCTCCACTGCTTCTGGGGTTTATCTGTGTAATTAGATCTGAACTATGTAATATCACTTTTGGAAAAGTGCACAGGCAAGTCTTCTCACATCTGTTCTTTGACTGGGCTTGGATCTTATGTGTTATTTAAATGTAACTTAAAAGGTGATGTTTACTTCTTTATGGGGGAGAAATAGCTGCAGAATTAAAAGCTGTATTGGGTTGGCCAAAAAGTCCATTTAGCTGTTTCCATAAAATAAAAGATACATTTCTCATTTCCACCAATGACTTTATTGATTTGGATATTTTGAGTGTGTCGGCTATCTCCCACTATTGGCTTCTCGTGGGTAGAGGCCAGGGGGTGCTGCTAAACATCTTCCAATGCATAAGACAGTGCACAGCCAAGAATTATTTGGTCAAAATGTCAATAGTGCCAAGAAGTTTGCAAACCGCTTTTGACATGTTGCATCAGTCACAGCACCTCTCCATACACTGCACAAGTCTTTTTCTGCGTTTTAGCTGTGTTTTGACCTTTCTTGATATAATAAAGCATAATACGCTGAAAATGTTGCATGTCTTCTTCCATCTTCAATATTAAAATGGCTGCACAAAAATTCACCAATTGCGATATGTTTTTAAAATGCATGCTGAGATGGCAGTTGTCACAATACAATCTAACAAAATTGTTTTGAAGAAAGTTAAAGACCACTAAGCACTGCTAGAAAAGGAAAAAAACCAAACCAAATTTTTGTCCAACCCAATACTTGAGCTTGATACTAATCACAAACACTACTAGCAGTTTTCAGAAAACTAAGCGTTATTTTAAAGTTAAGCCATGCTTTGTTTTCCCTTTGTGCACAGGCCCAGGCCTCCCCATTTCTACCCTTCACGACGGCCACACTGACCAAGGTACTCTCTGCAGCACGCTTTTGTCCTGTCTCTGGAAAGAAACCTTGAAGTTTCAGACACTGCACCAGGGGAAGCAAGAGAGTTTCCCCACACCAATAAGGGGAGGATATCCTGTTATCACATAGCTTATTATTTATATCTTATAATTATACAGAGTTGGATGTTCTTTGAGTCAAACCAGATCATATGAAATTCAGTAATTATTTGCAGTAAGAACCTGGTATAACACAAATGAGTTATATCAGAGGGGTTAGTTCTATCTTCCCCAATCAGCTTCATAAGAAGCACAGAAGCTTAGAATTGGAAAGAAACAGGATATTTAGTACAACCTCCCTCCCCCCTTTTTTTGTAACGTCTCAAACTGGAGATAAATTCCAGATATAACTCCAGTTCAAAGCAGAAGGTGATATCATGCTAGCTTTTTTGTTTTAACAGCTACGTCACACTGTTGCCACATATGAAAGCCCTGCAATTTGGAGGCTCTTTCTATTTTCAACGGCAAGCAAGATAGTCCTTGTCCAGCCCGTAACTGTAATATTGGTTCAAAATAGTTCACAGATCAACGATCACCCTTTCTGTTCTCAGCAGTGTTATCTAAGTGTAATTGACCTGAAACCCTTCCTGAGGTTCTCCGTTATCTTTTGATGTACTATTCAACAATGTTACAGCGTCAAAGTTGGTGGAACTAGGGACAATGAGGGACTTCAGCACAATTTTGGTGACAGGTCAGGCCACCGCTTTGAGATTTGTTTGGCAGCCAGCTCAAGGGCTCAAAGATAAGTGAAAATAAGGTAATGAGGGAAACAGAGTCAGTTCGGTACCTCTGGACAGAATGGGCATTGTAATAATGAGATTGTGGATTTAGTTTCATTTTGAAGTTTTTTTCTTTTCTTTTTTTACTTTGTGTCTAATACTAAAATACTTTTAAGAATAACAGATTGTATTTCTTAGTTTGGCTCATCTCAATCTTCAGAACTTTTAAGGCAGTTGTACTTTCAAATCTGTAACTCCATGTTTTAATGGAAGTTGCCATAAATGTACAATTCCCATTTTTCCATGACTGCAGAATGAAGGTTGGCTTCCCTTTTCCCAGACAGCAATTTCTGTAGGGCTTACAAAACTTTAATACTTTACCTAATCTTTACAAATATACACAATGTGTATTTATAGGTTTTCTAGCTCGCGAAATAGAATGCACATTTTTTAGAGTACAGTTCTGCAAACTTGTCAAATGGTGAAATTCTCCAGAGATGTTTATTATAAATGTTCTGAGACTCTTCCTAGAAATTTCAATTAAATAGACCCTAGATTAGGTTGGTTAGGTTAGGTAAACTGTATTTTAAATAAATTCTAGACAAATTTTAGAGTTACATTTTACAGCAGATGCTGTGTCTTCTATTTATTTCTTATTTTCCCATCTATTTTTCTATTGTATTTGGTGCCAGAAATCTCTGTGCAACAGACTTTTATTAAGCACCTCTCACATTAAATCAGACATTGTGCTGGATAATAGATCCCTAAAATGAATTAATACTGGGTCAGATGTGGTTTCTGTCCTCAAGGAGAACATAGATCAATGGGGAGTGCGAATGTGTGAATGGACGGCCACAACACAGTGGGGCAAGGTACTACGGTGGGGAAATAGAGCACAGAAAGCAAATAAACAGGGCCGCTCATCTGGGTTTCTGGGTTAGGAGGTGTTTCTCAATAACAGCTACATCAGACTGGTGACTCATGAATATGAAGGAGGGATTGACGCTGCTTGGATATCTGGCTTAGCTGGTGGAATGATATTGATGTTTTTGGAAGTGGGGGACTCTCAGTGGACAGAACACTTTGGGGAAGATGACAAATGTTGTTTTGTACGTTGAGTTTGAAGTACTCACGGAATATCCAAGTGGAGCTCTCCTGAATAGTTTTGGATCTGTATTTTGGAGGATTGGTTTGGGCAGAAGATGATGATCAAGAAGTCATTCATTGTATGGCCATAAGTGACATGGTTACTACAGCCAGGGAAGTGGATGTGAGAGCACAGGGGGGAAAATGAGGGTGGGCAGGGATAGTGGACAGTGAGCCTAGACTACAACCATGTGGAACACCATCACGAGAAGTGGAAAGAGAAAAAGTGAATCTGTAAAGGAGACCAAGAGTGAACAAAAGAAGGAGGACAGCCTTGAGAGCATGTTGTCTTGAAGAGCAGGCAGGAGAGGATCTGGGTCAAGCCTACAGAGAGTGAGGTGAGGCCTGCTTTAAATCCACGCACTTAGAGGCAGGGGGATTAGCATTAGCTTGATCAGGGCCATTTCAGTGCAACAATGGAAGTGGAAGGCAGATTGAAGTAAATTTAGGCCTGTGTAGGTGGTAAATAAAAAGAGACCGTATTTCCAATAGGCCCCACGGATGCGAGAAAGGATTGATAAAGGCTGAATTTATTTTTCAAAGATGACAAACATTTGACCATGGTTAAGTGTTGGTAGAAGAAATTAGACCCAAAGCGGGAGAACACATACAGGAGGGAGGTCCCTGAGAAGTTGGGAAAAGATGAAGTCCAGAGACAGGTGAAGAGCGGATTAATCTCTGGCAGTCTGATGAGAGAGAATGAAGAATTATTATGCAATTGGACGAAAGTTTGAAGACATTGCAGAAACCGGTACAACAGCTTCATTTTCTTTGCAAAGTGGGTAAGGCCATTTGAAAACAACAGATAGTAGTTGAACCAGATGCTATAGAAACTGAGAAGAGTTGCCACTTGACATTGAGGGCCCGGCTGAGGATTAGTTGCTTCAGGCACAGCAGGTGCTCATTAAAATTACCCAACTGATGGAATGACCTCATTTGTCAGCTTTTTTAAAAAACGATTCTTCACATAATTTAATTAATGGGCAAATGTGGTAGTTAATATGATTTAAACAAAAATCTAATACGTGATCCATCATTCTTACCATTTAATTTCATCATAACCAAAAGCCTACACATGTATAGGGAAGACATACTACATGTCAGGTGCTGGGTACTAAGGATGCTGGGTGCTGAGTATACGGAGCGTGAAACAAGGTAAAAGGTGCATGCCTTTTACCTTGGCATGCCTTTGCCAGATTATAGGCTTTTAATGCAAAGCCACATGGAGAAGCCCAGTTGCCACCCCTCCTCTTCTCACAGTCCTATGAAATTCCATTTTGCTCCGAGGGATGAAAAAATTGCCCACTTATCACTTATAAAAATGCAACCTCAGACTGTAGAAACATTAACAAACTTTTAAATTAAATTTGTTATTTCAATAAGTTATGAATCAGAAAAGTTCAATAGCTAGGGACAGAATGGAGAAGAAATCAAAGTCAAAGCATCCTGGAAACACCTGTTTGTTGTCTCCAGCTAACCTGTTGGAAAAATGATGATAACAGTAATACATGAATATATAATGAAGCCACACGGTGTGCTTGCTTCACACAGGATTCCTGTCATCCATGAAATCTTGATATATAAAACCCACAACAGGAGAATTAAGAGCAGGCTTCGTTGTACTCAAAATTGTGTGTATTCCTTTTCGGTATTGATTGATTTGCTTTTAACTTTTAAGATGAGACAAGTATTTCTTTACTGGTGGGTTAGCCAAAGTTAAAACAAAATTTGTGTATCTTTTACAGCTCATGAATAGGTAACTCCCCCCAAAAGCAGAATTATCTTGTAAAGCCTTGTAATACAGTTTCCCCCCAACCCAGGTGAGTGTTCTAGGAATCCATCTGATATTATTGTAAGAGGCTGCGTTCAGCTTCAGTGAATTTTTTTGGAAGACTCTTTCAGTGAGTTTGCACATTTCATGATGGGTGATTTTTGAGCACACCTGCCCACACTGTGCCGAGTGTTCAGCAGTTTTTGACCAAAAATGGCATGATCCCCTACCCCACCCTGCCTATTCACCAGATCTCACCCCAAGCAACATTTTTGTTTGTTTGTTTCCCCGGATGAAAAAAGTCCTCAAAGGAAAATATTCAGCCTGTCTGGAAGAGGTGAAACAAAAAATGACAGGAGCACTTAAAGGCATCAAAATCAATGAGTTTAAAAACTGTTTTGAGCAGACGAAAAGATGTCTGGATAGGTATATTGCCTCAAGTGGAGAGCACTTTGAAAGTCACCGAAGTTTAAACATGTAAGAATAAATACATGAGTTTTTATAAATAAATTCTGGGTTATTTAGGGGTCCCCCTCATATACCCCAAACATCTATAATTGTTCTAAAATTAAATATAACATGTTGGAATAAAATGCCAAGAGTATATGAAAACAAAGAGTTATAGGGGAGCGGTTTGGCAAACATAGTGTAGCTCCAAGTACTCTACTAGTTCCCTATCTTCAAGCATTACTTTTTAAAGAAAATCACAAAAATAAGTCCACAAAATGTCTTTTGTAGGAACCTCTGTATTTCAGAAATCATTCAGACCTTCTTTTAAAAAATAAAGCTACAGACTCTACATATGATATGAAAGCCTAACTTTACTCTAGAAGATCCTTGGTATTGATCCCAGTTCAGAATAAAGCTTACAAAAAGCCCTCTATTGCTGGAAACTTGATCTACAACATCAGAAGACAAACGGATTTGTTCAGTGTTGGAATTTAAAGTGCGAAACAGAACTAAGATGAAATATAAGCAGCTGCTTTTTAGAGGATCTTTTAAGATGAAAGACAGAGGTCATAGTGTGTATATATTGTTGTTTTAGGAAGATAGATATATAACTACTATGAGAGAAAGAATTTGAAGAAATGGGATATACAGTAATTTAATGCAGAAAAGGAAGAATATCCTATATTAATGAAGTACAGAAGGAAAGGGTTAACAAAGAAATAGATATTTAAAAAATGTATTTGAATTCACACACTAGAAATTTTAAAACTACTTTTATAACTACTTAAATAATTATTTTAAATTTGAGGTTTCAGAAATATAGATTTTACTTCTACTTCTTTTAGTGAATGATAAAATAAATGTCACCTACTCAGGTCATAACTGCACGTTAAAAAAGAAAAGTTGGAGATAGGAAAATACGGTTTAATAAACACTCCTGGTTCTGTGATTCTGCTCCAAATGGGTTTTGATTCTGTAAAAGTCAGTTTAGGACATAATGATTGCTGTCCTTCAGAAGTTCATACCTGCATTGAAGGCTGGATTAAAAATAAGCTTGCCAATATGAAATTCCTGAAGAAATCCTTATGTAGATTAAGGTTCATCCACGAGGCTGGGAGGTAAGGGTGGGTGGGGTCAGGGGAAAGTGATGGTGAGAAAATGGAGACAACATACTTGAACAACAATAAAAAAAGAACAATAAAAATAAACCAAAAGGAACTTTTAGAAAGGGAATTTTCTTATGGAAATGCTACTAATTAAAAATGAACATTTTATTTTATTTTTTAAGAAATTAAAATCCTGGAAGAAAACAAGGAACTGGAAAATGCTTTGAAAAATATCCAGCTGCCTAAAGAGGAAATAAAGAAACTTGAAGTCAATGAAATTAGTAAGATCTTTAAAAACTTCTCATTTATAGATATGAAGTTGAGCACTTACTTACCTCACTTTAAAAAATGATAGGATAAATTTCATAGTCCAAATCTTATAATATTACAAGATATACTTTTAATTTTAGAAAATGTGTGTCTAGAAAAACAATAATTCAAGATTGCTAGTAATTCCTATATTAGACAAAAACATATAAAAATACATTTAAAACATATTTTTGATGAACAGTTTACTAGCGATAAATTAATTTTATGCTATTAATGTTATTAAAGAAAGTAAATAATGCTATGAGTATAGTGGAATAAAGATTTTTCTCCTTTTTTTCCCTAAGCTTTATGGTACAAGATGATTCTTCCTCCTCAGTTTGACAGTTCAAAGAAGTACCCCTTGCTAATTCAAGTGTATGTAATATTTTCTTTGGTGTAAAAAGTATTTCCTGAAAAATATGTTGGATTAAATACACATTTATGAGATTGAATGAACCACTCTCCTTAGTAGCATTTCCTATTGATGCTGTTTTTATATATTCCTCCACTAATAAGAGTAAATAAAATATGGCTATTTAAATAGACTGAGGAAGTTTGGGGACTTTAAATGGACTTGCTTACATTTGCTGTGTTGAATTTCCTTTGTATGGCAAATTGCCGAATGTGTCAGAATACCTTTGAGATAAATTGCAGCCAAAAAAAATATTGTAAATCATCTTAGCGTCTTATGTAATTGAGTTTGAAATGAAATAAGGGAATGGAATACATTTAGTGGAATCACACCCAAAATCAGTGCTGACCTACACACAATTTGCTTAAAACACCATGCATTTTTTTAGTATATCTTATGTCTGCTTTTAGCAAGTGGCAGGTGGCAGAAATGACGAAAAACCCACACATATTCCTTGAAATGCCAACCCTAGATGTATCCGTTTTGGGGAATAGGAGAGGCTGTGTCCCAAAACAACTTCCTTGTAGCAAACCTCTGGGAAAAGCCTGGTCCTCTCTTGATTTTGAGCCAATTCTAATGCCACTGTTATTGAAATTTTATCATACAAATGTACTGGGAAATATGAAAGGCAGTTCTTGGCCATGATGGGAAGTTGAGTTTTACAAAAGAATCAGAGATTCTCTCTTTCCTTTTCTTTAGGTATGGTGGTCCCTGCAGTCAGAGTGTAAGGTCTGTATTTGCTATTAGTTGGATATCTTATCTCGCAAGTAAGGAAGGGATAGTCATTGCCTTGGTGGATGGTCGAGGAACAGCTTTCCAAGGTGACAAACACCTGTATGCAGTATATCGAAAGCTGGGTGTTTATGAAGTTGAGGACCAGATCACAGCTGTCAGGTGAGCACCTGTCATTCAAGCAAAAATTGACGTGCAACAGAAGTTATGGGCTTAATTCTTTTTGTCTATTTTTATAATGTCTGTTTTTCCAACTTCATCTAAAGCTATCATTAATCTTAAAGGAAGATTTTTGTCCAATATGAGAAAAAATTATTCATGGAAGAGAGCTGATAAATGTGTAGAAAAATGATTTATAGTGATAAGTGACAAATATTCTCTTTCGATGTTTGTCATTCTAATAGCGTTTCATTTATTAACATGGCTCACAATTAGCAGAAAAATTTGTATAACTGGAGGGATGGTATGTAAGAGACCAGACAGCTGAATTTGCTCAAGCATTGTGGATTCTAGCTCGTAAATTTAGGAATGGGTTGAGATTTCATCAGCACGATATACTGGTAGATGTTAAGCATTTATTTGTAATTAAACAGGCTGTGAAGCTCGGTTGTGTTAGCATGAAAGTGTTTCTTTATTTTCATTTCACAAGAAGTTTATTTTACATTGTAGAAATTATATTATGAAAACATTGAGAGAAAAGACAGGTTCAGAATCAGAGTTTTACTTCCCAACTACATTCCCAACCACAATCTATGGCTCAATCATCTTTTCCTAAAAAAAAAAAGTCACCAAATTGTTGCTTATTTAAAAACACTGTTCAGGATTTTTCTGGATATTTCTCTGTAGTTCTCAGGTTTCTGTTATTATAGTGTAAGTAGATGAAATTAGCAAATAGTAGTTTATAAATGTGAAAGCTGACACAGGCTGACGGCACTCTGAGTCCCTGGTGTGTATGCTAGAGGTCATACACTGTGTCGCACCAAATAGCCATTTAGAAAATTCATTAATACATTTCCCTTACCATCTTAATGTTACTAATAGTTATTGATTTTATTCAGCATCTACAACACAGATTGTATTTAACATCTAGGAGCCAGGCCCAGACAACACTTTTCTGTATTTTGTCTGTAATTAAAGCAGAAAAGTTTAGACTCACAAGTAATTATTTTTTGAATAGAAAAGTAATCATAACCCATATGTTTGCAATTTTTCTTCCATTCTGTGAACAGTAATACACACAAAAATGGATTAAAAACAGACTATTTGAGTAAAACCTTACAAATCAATACGTAGATTATCAAATAACACTACACAGTTCTCTAGACATCATTCATGCCTAAGTTGTAGAAAGTTTCATATTTCTTACTAATTCATGTTTTTGACCTTTCTACTATTCACTCTGGGAGGAGAGTCTTCTGCCTGACAGAGAGAAGTGGAAGAGATAGTTAAAAAAAAAAACTCCACAGGGAGATGAGTTTCTCATATAAAGACTGCGGTGTACCTTAATGTTAACACAATTGTCTGCGTTATAGACTGAACTCCTTAAATAATCTTATTTGGAATGCAGGCAAATCTATCTGTACTTAGACCATGCAGTAAACACCAAAGACATGTAAATCCTGGGACTACTTCAAAAGACAGATATGTAAATTGTGCATCATTTGTAATTCAGTTAGATATTTTACAAAATTAATAGAGCTAAAAAGTGGTTTGTTTTGGAACTGGTTATCAAACAATTTCACGAGCATCACCATTTATCACCACAACCTAGCAATAACAACCAAAGACAGCTTTATATTCTTGCCCACTTATTTGCTACCAGAAGTACAGCATTCAAATTTAAGAATATCTCAAAAACAGGAAAGATAGCTTCTTAGTGTGTTCCTTAGATGGAATGAAAATTTAAACCTGAAGCCCATTCTTTAAACCTGATCAAAAATTGTTATTTCTGATGTTCAACATATAGCAAAGAAAGCCACGAATTTTCCTGATTTTCACAATGACTTAAATGCCTTAGGCATTTAGAACTGAAGCTGGACCAGAGACGTTACTTGGCTACCTTTATCTTCAATGAGCCATTTTTAGGATGGAACCTAAAGAAGGTCTCCTGCTATAGATCAGGCATATCTTCACTCATTTACTCAGCCTGTCAACAAAATCAAATACTCATGCACAACATTGCAATACACGTTGTATAAAATTGTCCAGTTTCCAATCCCTATTTTCAATGTACTTACAATCTTTGTAAAGTGGAAACCACCTATGCTCTAAAGGAACAGCGTTGCTGTTCGATAAAACTTTCAGTAAACATCCTAGTGGGGAAGGGGCAGCTGAGTGGCCCACTCAAGGGACATCCACAACAATGGAGATGCCAGTTGGGGCTGGCCTTGGCTTTACAAAAGTGAAAGGGAAGGCTTGAAGCCCAGTGCTTTGAGAAAACAAGCTAAAAAGGGTAGATTTATGAGCACAGTCCTGGGAATAACTCAGGCACGTGACTCCCCCAGAGTTGTTTTAGGAATCTGACACTGAATGCCTGACCTAGGGAACTGGGATTTTAATCTCTCCATTATAGCTCTCAAATTACCTCCCCTCCCACCAAAGAAGGAAATTTGTCCCTGTGAATCTCTTATGAAATTCAATCTGGATAAATTTTTAATATACTAAAAGAAAATCATATATACATGTTTGGAAATAACAGTAAATACTAGTCAGGGTCAATAAACAGATTCAAACAAAGGAAAGCAGGAAAAAATACAAAATAAACCATACAACCTCACAACTTTTACCTATATAAAAGAAGTCTTTCACAGGAGATGTTTGTGAGGTCAGAGAATAACTGAAACTAGAACCCGCTTTCTTCGAGTTGCTCTGTAAATGTTACATATGTGAGAGCCACAAAACTCTGTTGGTAGTAGAGTGAAGTCTGATCATTTGGAGGGTACTTGGCATTTTTGACGTTCCCACAATTTTGAAGTTTTATATAACTTAAGGGTTAATGGTCAGGAGGAATTATATGATAAAAATATATCATACTGTTATACATGTTACCAATAAAAACATTTCCAAAACAGAATAACAACTGGAATTGTAAGTTAACCTTTGGTCTAGGGCCATTTTTATGAGAGAAAAGTTGTAAAGTTCAGTCCAGCATTCTCAATCAGAAAAACATGCTTTTTCATTTGTTACTAACATTTTGTTGATTTAACCACATTATCAACAGTATTTCTGACATCCCTCCTGGAAGCTCTTCAGAATTTGGAGGTAAATTTTATAGAGCCTTGTTGGTCTCAATGTGCTCAGATTATCTAGGTAACCTTTAACCTAGTCCTGCCACATTAAGTGTTAATGTTTCATTTCCATGTTAACTATTGCGCTATCACTTCCTGTAAATGGCATCATTTCAGAATAAGCCTAGGAAGGGAGCTGTTAAGAATTTCCTGTTCCCATATATAACCTGTTATTTGCTTTTACCCTAGACACAAGCAATACGATTGCTAGCTTCTGGGAAATCATAAAAATCACATTTGGTTTTATGGCCCAGAACTGTCTTCAATCACTAGTGGCGAGCTGACTTTTTTAGTGAGGGAAGTGCACCTTTTCTTCTTTCTTTTGGTTTTTGAAGTTTATGGAAGAACTGCCAGAATGCCACAGTTTGCTGCACATTTTCTCTGCTTCACCATGAGTGGCATCCACACAGGTAGCAACTTTCCGTTTACTACTGCATTTCTTCCCTGTACTCTCCAGTGTCCCTCAGAATCAGTGTTGGGTAAGCTGTGACTGACGGGGCTTCTTCCCATCTGTTTGTCCCGGGCATTTGCCCAACTCTACGCATTGGAGATGTACACGTCGAATCGATGCAGTGAGCAAAATGGTCACTGTAGGAAACTCAGTTTTTCAACTAATGAAAATCACCCCATCCTGCTTTAGGAGAAGAATCAGATAGAGCATCAACATAACTGAAGGAAACCAAAAAGTCGTGCTCTTCCGGGGCCATGGGTCACTTCGACTGCTCCCCTCCTTCCCGTCACTGCTGTGGCCTCTGCAATGGCCCCTCGGTTATTTTTTTCATCCATTCCTTCTGTTTCTCTGAGAGTTTCTTGAGTTTTTATCGAATTATTCCCAGAATAAATCACAATTTATAAATCACAAACACTTGCCCTCTCAAGGGAGCATGAAATAAATTCGCTTAAAACACTCTCACTCTCTCTTTTTTCATTTTTGTACCAACCTTGTAAAGGTACATTTCTGAGGGCTTCCTGTGACTTTTAAAGGTTGCCCTCCAGCACACCCCTTGCTCCTGAGCAGAGATTTATTTTCAAAATAGTGTTCAAATGGAGGCTCTGCTGTGATGGAGCTCCGCTGAATCATGTCCATATCCTAAAAGATGCAAATCATTGTCCATACCATGAAAAATGCAGGGTGCTTAAATATGAGGTGGTATGGAGATGGGTATTTTTCCACAGACGAGTGCTACCAACCGTGAGATGGTGATTAATATCTAAGTAAAGAAGGTCGTGAGAAATTAATGAAACAAAATAGCAACAGCAGAAACCTCTTTTTCTACAGCTGGGGATTTGGAAATACGGTCCTTGCATGGTGACATTACTTGCTGTGTTTCTGAGAGCCACACACACACAGTTAGGATACGAGGCCTTCCAGCCTGAAAAGTACTACTCAATGGATGTACAGTAGAGTCTAGAAGGTCTTTTTATCCTTTTCAAAAACATGATAATATTATTTTAATTATTTGTAAATGTAGCCTGATTATGCATGTGTTTAAACAAAGAAAATATAGCATTTCTATTAAATTTTTGGATTAAATATGCTTGTGTAATGAAGTAAATGTCATGTGTACACACTTAAAATTCTAAAAATTTGTTTCTTTTACTTTAGAAAATTCATAGAAATGGGTTTCATTGATGAAAAAAGAATAGCCATATGGGGCTGGGTAAGTTGTTTTATATGTTTTATGCCTGTTATTCAGTTCTGCAATTATCATCTTCTAAATTGTTCGCTTATAAGGTTTCTCATGAAATGTTAATGTTGGCACATAATTTAATCTGTCAATGAAAACAGTCAATTTTAATAATCTGTGCTTCAAAGTGATAGCTATAAGTTGTTCCCTTTTTTCAATCATTTAGTTTCTTCCCTGTTTAGCAAATTAATTTATAACTGACACTTTTACTTAATATTTTGGTATTAGATTATAGTATAATGAACTGAACCATACTTATCAGAGGTTGAATTCCCTTCATTATTTTAAGGTTAATACATATCTTTTATTTTACATTTCATCATTTTATTTTAATGAAAAGCTAAGCTAAAATTTGAAATTACAGAAACTTTCAGAATATAAATTCCCTAGTATCTCTCCTATATCCCTCGTATCTTGTTTGATTTGGAGGTAGAGGGGAAAAACAGTATTTTTTTAACCAGACCTAGTGTTAATTTGTGCCCATCAGAGAGAGGGGGAGTACTCGGTTTCCTAGTTGTAGGTCACAAAGAAGAACTGTGCAGGTCTCTAAAATACGTGTTACAAGGAAGCAGCAGAGGTTATGGCCATGGCCAATGAAGTCACTAAAAAGGTCGGAGGAATACTGGAAAGGACTTAAATTTGCCCCCAATAAATTATGATAATTACCCTTCAAGAAAGATTTCCTGTTTCACTTTTTGGTCTGAATTTGTACATTTGCAAGTCAATTTGAAGCCATTTGTGCTTGGGTTGTTTTTCTTGGCTGTTTTCTGTGAGCGGCCTGCACAAGATGGAAGGAATGAAGCCCAATAGTGGAGGGAATCTGCAGAATTTGGCTCGAGTCTCAGCTCAGTGACCAGGTGAAGAGTTGTTAGGAATTTGTGGAAAGTCGTTACTTCAGGCCGTTTGCTCTTTCTTAAAACTATCAAATTTAAGTATCTAAACACACTGGTGGGATTCAAAGGGAATAAATAAAATATTTCAGATAAGACCTTTCCTACCATCCATTTTTATGATGTTTCCTAAAGTAAATTCTTGAAAGATTCAAATTTGAAGCGGAACACTTACATATCATCATTAATATTTCTCTTAGAATTTTACTTCGGTTTTACTGTAGGCTTTGAAATAACTATAAAGTGGGGCTTTTAATTTCATTTCTGGAAAATTCTAAGTATTAGTTTAATAGAGAACCATCAATGTGGGGTGATGTAAGGAACCCACTCATCAGCCAGAAATACATCCATCAGTCTGAAACTCTTCAATAAGACATTCTCACCATGTCTGTACAAATGCTTCTGGCAGAAATAGTATATCAGGACCCCTTCGTTGTTTCCTTTCCAACATGGCAGTGGTTGTGAGGTGAGCCCTGAGAGCATGTGTGGGAGAAGAAACGAGAGAATGGCTAACAGATATAACACTTGAGCAGTCCCTTAATCAGCAGGAGGACTTGGGATATCCTGAAGGAAACAGACCTTACTACTATATTGTTTTTTAATCAGTTTTTTGAGTGTAAGATCAATACATATTTATTAATCCATCCATCTCATTGCTGACTCATTTGTTGTTTCTTCCATGTGCAAAAATTTTAGTGGCTCTCAACTAGGTCATCTGTGAGGTTCTTTAGGGGATGATAAGATGAGTAAGTTATCTCCCTGGACCTCTAGTAGAGTAAATAGACAGGAAAAAAAAAAAGAATTGCTCAGCAAATGTCCCAAGTGTGAAAAGAGATACAATTTGTGAAGAAAACCAGGGAAAAGAGTGGTTAATTCCGGCTGTGAGAGCCAAGGGGAGATTCAGAAATGAGGCAGCATTTGAGCTTGGTGACTGAAGGTGAGTTAAGGGGCATTCTGAGCAGAGTGAAGACCACGTTGCCTAGGTCCTAAGGTTGGCAAACGGTATGGTGAACGGGGGCTCTGAGTTCATTAGGAATGTTTGCAATTCCAGAGATAGGAGACATATGATGAAGAAGGTGAGGTGAGTCTGGGTAAGTGGGTAGCCAGATAACAGGAGCCCTTTTAGGCCACATAAGGGAGAATGAGCTTTATCCACAGCTCTGTGACACATTTCTCTTCTCATTTTTCTATGTCCTGTGGTCTTTCATTCATTTATTTTTCAAATGTTGGTGTTTCTCTGGGTCTGGCCTTTACTCTCATTGCTCTTCATGTCGTTGGGGAAACGCACGTGGTTTCCAGGATAATGAAACTGCCACCTCCCTGCCACTAGCCCGCATCTCCTTCCTGAGCCCAACCTTCCATAGACCTATTGACCGCCTTTTCCCAGTGTCTTACAGGGATCTCAAGTTTAACTTGCCCAAGGTAAACTTACTGTAGTCTTCTTTAAAACAAGTCCTCATCTTTATTAAGGACCTCACCACACACTTGGCCACACAAGTTATTAAGTTCAGAGCTATTTTTAACTTTACCTGCTCCCTGACTGCAAACATTCTGTTGGTTAGTAAATTCTGTCAATTCTACCTTCAAACATCAAAACCTGTTCTCACAGACATTGCCATAGTTTAGGTTTCTTCATACCTTATTTAGACCAGAGCTTCTCAAATTTGGGCTTACATGAGCATCACCTGGAGAACTTGTTAGACCATAGTTTCCAGGGACCTACTACCCAAGATTGTGAGTTGGTGCTCCAGGTGGAACACCAAGATTTGCATTTCGAACACAATCCTACGTAAGGCTGATTCTTTTGGTCCATAGGTTGTATGGTACCAGTTTTTAACTCTTCCAATTGCCTCTTAACTATCCTCACTTCTTTGGCCTCACAAGCTCCAATATTTCTAATAAAGTTACTGTTACAAAACACAGTTCTTACCAAGTTGCTTTCCTGCTTATATATTTTGTAGGGCTACACATTGACCTCAGTCTAGTGCACAAACATATTTCCTTGCATGCCATGCCCTTGGCACGCTGGTTGCAATCTAGTTTTCCAGTCTCATCTTTCTCCCTGTGCCTGTTAAATAACTTCACTTGTGTCTGTGCTTCCAGTGATTTTGCAAACCCTGTTCCCTGCACCTGCAGTGTCTATTATCTCCTTCCGTTTCCCACCTATTCCTCACTCCACAATGGGAAATCGTTACTTGCTCTTTCAGACCCAACATTGACCTGACTTTGGGTGCTCCAATAGCTCTTTATAGTGCTTTTATAGAAATTGCAATGTTTTATCTTCTGTCTATTGGTTTTTCCCACAAGAATGTCTGCTCATTAAGGGAATGGACTTTGTCTTTTTTTAGCTTTGCTTCTCAAATGTTTAGCACGATACTTTGCCACATCATAAAACTATGCTGTTGTTTAAACTGAATTTAACCTTATAAGTCAATGTTACCCTAAATGTGTTCTATTAATTCCAAGAAATATTTTGAGAAAAGGTTCGCTGGTCTAAAAGTTTGGTAAATCATAAATTCTGTACAATAGTGTATATAGGCTCTTTGAAAGAGTATTAAAGAATCCTGTTGTATTTTGTCTAATACAGTATTACCAAAAAGCATTTGATTCCAGGATACCTCTTTGAGAAGTGCTCTAGAACTGCAATAGGGAGTGGAGTTGGTATCTTAGAAAGATACTCTTAACTGCCAAGTAAAGGATGGCGTGGGGTGCAGGAAAAGAGTGGGCCAAGGAGTTAACAGACCGGTAATACTGGTGAAAATACCACGGGCCTAAATTTAGGCAGTGCATTAGGTGATGGGAACAGGTCATAGCTCTGAGTGTTCTTTTAGGGTGTAATAAGCAGGGACCAATGAGAAATTGGAGAGGGCAAAAAGGAAGACATTGAGAATGACCATGAGGGTTATTTAGCTATTATTTTATTCCATATTTTGGGGGAAAATATCTGACTCCATGAAGTGTTAGACATGTCACTGGTCTGAGAAATACACTATAGCTAACCACACAGCACTGTTTAAAATCAGTTGGTCAGTAAATTGCAAATCCTATGTTTTCCTCCACTCTCCAGATTAGGAAGAGGAGGAGAGGAATTTTTATCTTACACTTGAATTTTTTTCTGGCTCACACAAACCAAAGTCCTGTAGCCCTGTTTTTACCTGCTTATTAGATATCCACTATGCCTCCAGTACTATGCCTAAGAAGTGTTTTTGTGACAGTGGTTTTAATTGGATTGTTTTGTGCCTTGGAGAACATTTGGCAAAGTCTGGGGAGGTTTTTGGTTGTTACAACTGCTGTGGTACCACTGGCATCTATTGAAGAGAGGCCAGAGATGCTGTTAGTTGTCTCACGATGCTCAGGACAGACTCCCACAAGAAAAGAACTATCCAGACCAAAATGTCAACAGCACCGAGGTTGTAAAACCCTGGTTTATGTGAAGAAAAATTGAAGCATTTATTTTCTGACAATTGAAGAGCAGCAGGGGTTTTGCCTAAATTATTAGAATAACAACCACATTTATAGTCTTTGCTTTGTTAATATAGGCCTAGCCAGGTGGTGTTGAATAAGCATTAGTTCATGATTTAATCTTAGTTCCTTTCTCTTCCAGTGACTAATTATAAGCAATTTGAATTGCTATGTGTGATCAACGATGTAAAAGTAGGACAAATGCACCTCTAATGCGACCGTATTAGATTCTAAACTTAAAGTTCCCCAAAACATTTGCTCTGGTGTAGGGATGCAGCAGACACGGTGTGGCTTGTAGAGCCAGGTGTCCTGGGACCGAGTCCCACCGCTGCTGCTTACTGACTGCGTGACCGCTCTCAGTTTACTCTGAGCCTCGGCTTCCCCATCATGAAACTCAACAGTAATTTCCTCACCAATTCATCTTGTGGGTTAGATGAATTAATAGAAAAGTCATATATTAAACAAATATGTACTCTATTCCTACTGTGTTTCAGGTCATATTCCCGGTGCTGGTGATATATTCATTAGCAATAAAAATTTTCTACCTTTCTGGAGTTGGGAATGGTTGAGAGAAAGATAATAAGCAAGATAAAAAAGTAAAAGGTTTAGGATGTTAAATGCTGTTGAGTGCCATGGAGAAAAACAAAGCAAGAAAAGAGCATGGTGTGCAGGGTGGGTAGGTTTTTTGATTAGGAGGACAAGTGAACTTTTTCTTTTTTTTCTTTTGCGTTAAGATTTAAAATGGGGAGAAACTAAGTCATGCCAATTTCTGGGGCAAGAGCATTCTGGGCAGAGGGTGGCATCATTAGCCAAGTTTCTGGGGCTAGGTCATGCTTGGAGAGTGCAAAGAACATCAGGATGGCCAGCGAGCAGGGGAGAGATGTGAGGTGGGAGAAGGGAAGCAGATTGTGTAGGATCACAGAGACCTTTGCGATAATCTCGGCCATATAAACATTAGCTCATTATTATTGCCTGTAGGTAAAATGTTCCAATGTGCTTTATAGCTCACATAAAAATATTCCATAAACCCCTCAAAATTCTGTGCCCTTCTAAAAATGTTTTTAAAGATATCCTTCATTTAAGCAAAATGGCAAGGCGTCTAAGTGCAAAGGACAAAATTCTAGAATTCTCATGGCCAATCTGCTCCGTGGGTTCTTTTCTTGCGGCAGCCACCCACTCTGCCTTGGAGCCCCACCCAAGGGAGAGCAGAAAAAAGTTAACTCTACTGCTTTTTTTCTTCTTCGTTTCTACAATAAGAATAGTTTTGCTAGGCTGCCTGAGAATTTAAACTACACCTTCTTTTGTTGTGCTGCTGCTCGTATAGTTTTACTCTTAGAGATAGTTTGTATTCATCCTGAGAACATGAAAATTTTACTTATATGCAGCACTGTTATCCAATCATGGAGTAAGTACAGATTAAGAATTTCTAAGATTTTGAACAGATATATTCAAAACCCCTTTTACTATGTTCAAATGCTTTCAATTTCCAATCTCACTCCATGCTATCTTCTGTTCCAGGGCATAGGAGAGAAGCAGGACCCAGCATTGTTATGTGCAGTGAACACACTTTCCCAACAAAACCATGAGCAGTAATAGTTCTTCTAAAGGACTCAGGCTGACTGTACTCTCATTTGAGTCTAAAATTATGAAGGAAGGAAAGGTCTTCTATTCCAGGAGTAGTTTTTGCTAATCTACTCATCGAAAAAAATTATTTGGGTATTATAGGTGAAAGTTTGAACCTGATAGAAAATTTTCACCTACCAAAAGGGCTTAAACATTTTTAAGCAAAAATAAATCCTTTAATGTATTTTTTCTGTTTTTTTTTTTAGTTTTTTAAAATTTATTGGGGTTACATTGGTTAATAACATTATATGGGTTTCAAGTACATTTCTACTGACATGATTTTGAAGTCCAAATGTTTCTTCTGTTTTTAAAATATATCTTTCCCCTATTAAAACTTGTTTTAGTTTTTCTCCACGTATGATAAAAAGAGCCCGCAGTACAATCAGAACCATCTCTTTATTCTGCATTTTGGGGTCAAGGGTCCTCAGCAAAACTTTCCAGAGTCGGAGACATAAAGCTATAAACTAAAGAAGTCTTCCCTTAACTGCTGAATTCAGCAAGGTCATTTAGCTTATTCCCCCATTTCATGTATTTTATGGGTTAAGATTAGACCCCTGCTACTGCCCTGTGGACTTGTCCCATTTGTCTGTCTGTCTGTCAGTTTTTCTCTCTTGCTTTGTAGAGCTCTCACTCTCATTCTTTCACCCTCTCTAAAGACTGACTTTTCTGTACCAAATGGTGATACAAGCTTTTCTGACCTGAGGAAAATGATTTCCGGGAGTTTGTGGTAATAATATTTAAAAAACAAAGTACATCGTTAGTGCAAGAGTCATACTGTCCTCCTATGACTTGCAGGAATGTTCCAGCACTGGGGCAAAAGTAAACACAGAGACTCACTTCTTAATCTGGCACACACATTTTGTGGGGGAGGGAGGACCCACGTCCCAGAGCACTGCTCGCTCCGTGTTTCCAGAAGAGACTCTCCCAGCAAATGCATATGGGCTAGATGTGCCTTCCAGGGAGAGGCGCAGCCTTCTTGTGATGCTCTGGGTTCTTCTTCGTGTTTTAGGAAAAGGTTCCAATTTCCAAGTGACATGGGCAGACAACTCTTCTGTTTTTAGGGTCCTATTTCTGAGTTACCTATTGAATGCTGGAGGAAGAAAAGTGGTGAAAGCTAAATCTGCCCTTTACCCTGAAATTTGTATTCCTTTGTGTATTTCTTCATTTTCCTATCAAATTTATGGGAGGGTATACAAACTTTTTAAAAACACCATTGGCTTTTCCTTATTTGAGCTGCCTGCCAGAAATCCTTAAAACAGACTATATAACATGACATTATACAAAAACCCTAGCCGTGTCTTAAACTATCTGCAAGGTTCTTATGTCCTTCCCTTGCTGTTCTGTTATGAAAATAAGTAACTACACAGATACAAGTTCTGCCTCACAGGACTTTTGCAAATTATGGGAAGTAGCTTGCATTTACATTTTAGGAATAATCTTTTTTGGTTCATTTCTTTCAAGTAAAATTCTGTTTTTGCTGTAGCAAGGCCCTGGTTGGAAAAATATAGAAGAGAAAAAAAGAGAAATTTTTACAGAAAAATTACAATTATAGCCATGTCTTAAACTGCTCCTGCCATGTTCTGATCAGCACACCAAGTATTTATAATGTACTAAGGATGCAATTACTGTTATGCCTCATAGAGCTTGCAGCCAAGGGTGTAAGGTAGACATTTAATCTACCCCATGCATGTTCCCCAGCCCCCATCAGCCCTTATTGTGAGTAAAGTTGCTATAAAAATATGGAGGAGAGTTTATGAAAGTAAATGTGGGACTAACTCATAACAATGTCTCTACAGTCCTACGGTGGTTACGTTTCGTCACTGGCCCTTGCGTCCGGAACTGGTCTTTTCAAATGTGGGATAGCAGTAGCTCCAGTCTCCAGCTGGGAATATTACGGTATGAAAACATTTTATAAACATTGCTGCAAAAACATTTAACACATAATTACTCTTTATGTGAGGTTGCTAAGAAAACAAATGGAACAGTAAAATTCACCTCAGTATCATTGGGGGAAATACAATGTATAAACTAGGTTATTTTTATGATTCATTATAATCATAACAATCAAAGAAATTTTAGAGTGAGGAAGAACTTGTCCAAAATCCGACACATCCTGTTCTCTCCAGAAACCTTGTTCCTCCGGCTGAAACAAACCTTTATACTCAGAGGTGACTGGGTTTCTGGAAGCTCACAGTTGCAGCATAGCTGGATTTTAAGCACATCCCATACAAACTCAGACAGAGCCTAGTATTTCACCTCCACACCACCACTGTGCAGCTTCCAGCACTATTGCTCCAGGAATCAGAACAATAAATATCCGTTCGAGAAGTACGCCTCTCCTGGTTGCCTATTTCTATGATTAAAATCAATGAAGGATGATTATTTGGAATTAACTCTAATAATTGTACGAAAATTAGATATCATCATATCCTCTTCCCTATGTTGGGCGGAAAATGAGATGATTGCGACTTTTAGGAATCTTCGTTCAGAAAAAAAGTATATGTATGTTGTAGGAGGAGGATTTAGGGGACCTATTTCCATCCCAGATCAATGAACACTAAGGGAAGTAATACAGGTGGCTGCATTTGTGATTTCTTTTAAAATATACTGAGGTCATTTCATGGGGCCATTCCTATCTCAACATTCCCTCAACTGATGTGCTGTGAGTAGAAGTAGAAAAGCTAAACTTCAGCTCTTTCTAATGATAGATGCTCCTGTTTCCACAATCTCCTCCTCCATTGCTTCTCTAGCCCCACGGAGGCAAACTGCAGAGCCAAAGTCTTGGGAGGAGCACAGTGAGGGAAAGCAAAGCCCTTGCTCAGCAGCTGCACACGGGAGCACTGGGGAGCAGTTATCGAACCGGGGGTCTCACTGGTTCATGACAAGATGCGTATCAGATGTAAACAACACATTCTTATTTATTTTGTAGCATCAATCTACACAGAGCGATTCATGGGTCTCCCAACAAAGGATGATAATCTTGAGCACTACAAAGTAAGAATTTTTGTTTTATTTGGGTCATCAATTTATTTCAAGTGTGTAAAATAATTTTAAAGCTGCCTTTCAGAGTCTCCCACTTTTGCTGGGTCCCCAAGCAAATGTGATGATCTTTTGTTAGCTGCAAAACACCTCACTAGAAATAAATGTACTCCTTTTGGATTTTATTCTTTCTTTCCCCTTCCTTCTCCCCACCCCCATCCCCTACACAGCTTGAGCAGGCATCATTTATGCCTAAGGTCTCACTCATATGTAACATATGACACATAAACTTTCAGTTTTTCAAACCAAGAATCAGATGGAAGTAATGCAAATGATGAAGAAAATGTGTTGCTCTGACTCTTAAATATTTATCAACCAAAGCAATACATAATTTCAGTATTGGTGCTAAGTCCATTGCACAATGATTTAGCTAGTTTTCTATTAGAACTTGCAGCAACTAAAATGTTAATTTTTCCTCTTTTCCAGAATTCAACTGTGATGGCAAGAGCAGAATATTTCAGAAATGTAGACTATCTTCTCATCCACGGAACAGCAGATGGTGAGGTTTAAGCAAGACTCTTACACATAAAAATACTGAGCCAGCATCACTTTGTTTAAGAAACATTAAGCATCCTCCTATGCCCATGCTCAGGGTCAGTACCTAAGAGTCAGGGACATTTCCATAAACGAGTGTGATTACGCACTGCTGACAATGTCAACGGCATGACTAGATAATTGTTGGTGCTCATTTCCAGGCAGTACATTGTCACTCTGTGCTTTCTGGTATTTAACAGCGCTTTAACTCTCTCTCTTTGTTGCAGATAATGTGCACTTTCAAAACTCAGCGCAGATTGCTAAAGCTCTGGTTAATGCACAAGTGGATTTCCAGGCAATGGTACGTAATTTTATTTTACTCATGTTCACAGCCTTAGACCCCTAAGTGAAAAGGAGGAACCTTATTTTTAATTTCCTTTTTTTAGTAAAATCTGACAAAGAGGCTGAAGAGTAGAGTAGGCATAACATCAGCAAATGAATCTGGATCTTTCATTAACTCTCTGGAGGACACTAGGCTAGTCATGGCCCCTCTGGTGATTCCAGTGGAATCGTGTATAAAATAAAAGCATCCACAAGATGAGATGATCTCCTAGCTCACACATCCAATAGCTCTGTGATCCTATGTGCTGAGACCCTGCAAAAACCTAGAGTCCCCAAAGTAGCTAGAAGATCCTGTTTATTCCGTAAGAAGCCATTGCAGAAAGTCATCAGAGACCCCGGAGGCTCCCTGAAGTCATGCAGCTCCACTGGATGTTAGAAAATGTTTTCTTTGGTTATGTCCTCAGCTCCTGGCACATGCTTGGCCCACCATAGGAGCTTGCATTTTTACTGAGGGAAAGAATGAAAGAGCTAACTGTAAGATCCAGGTTGCATGAGGAATGGGAAATGAAAACAGAGGAAAATAAAGCAAAGCCAAGGCAAAGGAGACAATCTTTCCTCCTCTTTGGGAAGCATAAATTCTTCCGTACTCACTTATATTGAACAACAATTCAGAAAAGGAAACCCCCATCTTTTTGAAATTTGTTTTTTTTAAATAATGTGCAAGGGTGAGGTGAGTTTTTTTCTGGTCTTTTTTTTTTCACTGTGACTCTCCCCAAAGCAAATTCAGCTTATAAATCTATAAGATTACACATGGCCACTAGCCACCTTTATTCAGTGAAAACTATAATCTTACCAGCATCTTTCCAACAGTAGAGTTTAATCTATGACACCATATTTCTGCTTTTTTAATGATACTATTTTTAAGTCCTTTAAAGGATGTTTACGGTTATATGTGTTGTAGATTTTCTACCATAGAAAGGAATTAGAGTCAGAGTCTAAAAACCTTATGGAATGTTTGAGATAGAAGGAACCTTAGGGAAAAGCAAACCCAACCCCCTTATTTTACAAATGAGGAGACCAGGCTCCAGAGGAGCAAAGTAGCATTCCCGGCACATGAGCTCCAGAACCCATGCCTGCCTCCTGGTCCTCCAGTCCGCCAGCCGCTGGGGGAGCTTAGCCACCGAAAGCCAAAAAACAGCTTAAAGTATACAGCACAGTAGTGAAGGTTAATAGGAGCTCTTTAGATCGTCCTGCTCCAAACATTTATGTTTGTTTATCTGAGCGTTCTTAGGTAGAATTTCAACTACAATATTAGAAAAGCTAACCAGGTCCCGGGAGCGTCTGAAAGTCAAAGCTGGGTGCGTGGCGCGGCTGCGGGAATAAAGCAGGCTCCTCCCTTTTGTGTTTCAGTGGTACTCTGACCAGAACCACGGCATCACGGGCGTGTCCACGAAGCACCTCTACACCCACATGACCCACTTCCTAAAGCAATGTTTTTCCCTGCCAGACTGAAAACGGTGCCTATGGGAGCTTGTTTCACAGTCTGGATACTTCAGATAAATGCCTCAGACCGCTTGCTTGTTTTACTCTTTATGTTGTTAAAATGTTGGTATAAACAAATGAATGTTGTTCCAATGGCTGGCAAAAAAATTAGGACTCAGAAGGTCAACGAAAATAGTGTCTGCATTTCCTGTTACTCTATGAGGGAAGAGAAAGGGGAGCCATGCCTTTTGCTTTGGACACAGTATTTTATCACCTGTTTATTTGAGGAAGAAAATAAAGTTGGAAGTTAAAGGGCTATTACTTTGTCTATGTTCATTGATTTCAGGTTCCAGTTTCTATCCCAGAGAGAAGCGATTGTGCTGGGCAAGCACATGAATAATATTAGGGTGATTGGTCATGAAGGAGGGAATTTAGAAGCTGTTTGAGATGCAGTTTGTAGAGGTTTGCTCTCCAAGAAATGTTTATTAAATGTCTCTCAGAAGATGTCTTCAACATTGCCAAAAGCTTTTCATAAGGATAAAGTCAGAATTTTGAATTAAGGCTCCTTTTAAGAAACACTTCAAAATTGGAAACGTTCCTATTTTGTATCCCTTTTTTGAATTAGTAATAGTAACTGCCTTCAGATCGCTAAACCACACCAAACTAAATGAAACAAAAAAAATTAAATAAAATAACATCAATAGCTGGAAAGGAAAAATGTTCTATCTCTGAAATTTTCCCTGGGTTTTAGTTTACATTATAATTTACTTTGAAAAGAAGGGAAAAATGCATAATGACCGAAATTGCAAAGACAATGCTCTGCCAGTAACTGTCCCCGTCCATCAGAAAGTCATGGGCAGCTTGCCATCACCGTGGTACCACAGAATTAAAAAAAAAACCACACCAGGTCTCCAGAAACCATTTCCAAAATGAATGTTAGAAGTCTCCCTGAAGCTACTGCCTAGGGGACTGTTCTCTGACATCTCCCTCAGCTCTGATTGCCCTGGATAATTACCCCCATCCCTAGCTTGATTCTCCTCAGTTGCAGGTAGAAGACCCTCATGCCTTCTCTCACACTCTAGCCAGAAGAACCAAAGCAGGCACGAACCATTACAGCAGGAAGAGGCCACGAAGGTCATAGGACACAGACGCCTCTAGAGTTTTCGGATTTCTTTTTCTTTTTTGCTTTGTTTCTTTTCTTTTTATTTTTAAATTTTTTTATTTATATTGTTGTTCAAGTACAGTTTTCTGTCTTTTACTCCCATTTCAGTCCACCCCCACCCAGTGCTCCCCACCTCCCTCCCATGCCCACCCCCCTTAGTTTTTGTCCATGTGTCCTTTACATTTGTTCCTGTGACCCCTTCAGATTTCTCAGTTTAACACTCTTTCCACCACTGTTTCCTGAACTTGTTCCCCTTGCTCAGGCCTTAGAGTCCCACCTTGGCCCTCCAGAAGGGCTGGTTTGTAGCGGTCAGGGAGCCTGGGCAACACCCTCACAGCGTTAGGACTGGCCAGAGCCCCTCTCCTCCACAGCAGCTGCTGGGGTCGGGAGAGAAGCCCATAGCTCCCCTTTCTGTTCTGTGTGGAGCAGCTTCTGGAGCAAGCCCAGATTTCCTCACAGTTTTTTCATCATTCACTCTCTCCAGCCAGGGAGAGGAGAAAAACGAACAGTCATTTCCTGCTCTATCAAGGGAGACAACAGGGCAATAAACAGCAATAGAAAACCTTGGTGCTTCCACTTCTTTTCCGCCATTGTGGAATCCGCAAGCCTGGCATTCAGCATCACCGCGAAGTAAGTGGTCTCCAGCGTCAGGCCTTTGTTCACACTGTCTCAGGGCAACTTCTAAAAGACAAATCCAAGTATGTCATTGTCCCGTGCACAAACCTCCGGTGATTGTCGGCCGCCTACAAAACAATATCATAGATATCAGATGTAGAGCAATGCCATCATCACAAAAAGTGCTATTAGTGGGTGACATCCTCAAGGAGGCTTCATAGACCGTGTCTTGGAACACGGCCTGCAACAGAAGCTCAGCAACGGGTGAAGGAGTGACCGCCTCTGTGCTCAGGGAAGACTCAGGTTTTCTGCTTTACTGTTGACGAAGCCTTCCCTGGGCCCTCCGGCAGAGCCATCCAGATGCTCCTCAGGACTGTCAGCATGTGTTTATGTATTTATTCATTTATTCAGCAAACATTTATTGAGTTTGTCTGTATACTAGATGCTCTGCAGGACTTTGAGGATATAATGGAGAGCAGGGCAGCAACCTGTGAAGCAGTATTTTGGGGGTTTTTAAATGTTCTCATTTTGTGGAGCTTTATTAGTTTCTTTTATTTTGGTTTTTAAGATAAAGGTTACGTAAACTACAGAGGGGAAAGATTTTAGGAGAAAGTACTAAACTAAAAGGGATGATTTTTTTTTAAATCTTACCTTTTATACTAAGAAGCAAATTATAATAACTACTATTCACCACAGTTTATTCTTACAGATAAAGTTTGGGGAGAAGTGTTCCCCAATACCATAATTAACGCACAATTATCCTTCCTATAATAAAAACTTGAGATTTTCCTTTATTTATTCAACAAATGGAATTGAAGTCACTGTTTTCTGTACCCCCACCCCCTCAAAAAGACAAGTATATTCAACAGGCAGGAGCTAAAAGTGTTGTAAAGTTGAGAAAGGAGTGTCATCACAAGGCAAGTTTGAATAAGATCAGTACTCTAGGGTGGGATCCTAGTACGTGCTAGAAGGAAACCATAAAAAACCATACCATCTCGAAATAACCTCATGTCTTAGTCTCGCAATGCTGACCTTAGAGCTATATTTAAAGGTCTCAAAATTCTAAGTGACTAAGATTTCTTAGAGTGAATGAGAAAGCAGCAATAAAATGGATATTTTGTTAAATTTAACATAAATGAAGGAACTTTATCAAGGTTTTAATTTTTTAAAAGTCTACCCCAAGGCATAAAATGTATGATTGGTTTCTTCAAGAACGCTTTCCCGAATGTCTGTGCCGTGCGGGGAGCGCTCTCCCACCGCAGAGGTTACAGAGATGACTTCTGTGACAGTTTCTCCGTCTCTGGACTGTTTCAGTGAGGGCGACTTAACGAATCTGATTTTCCCAACATTTGAGCATTTTTCAGAAACTGACAGATCTTTATGCAAATGTTGTTGCCAAGCTGTTTGTAATGGTGAAATTATACTTTGACAGTAACTCTTTAAAATATATTAAACCCAGCTAAGGTTTTTTTGGAAATGTTGCCAATTAAGTGACTTTAATGAGCTTCTTGATGGTAATGTAATTAAAATTCAGATGTTCTAATTGTAAAAAAAAAATACAGTTCTGGGAAAGTTAACAGTAAAATAAGCAAATGTAAAATGAATTAGGGCTAATTTAAATAGTGATTATGTGGTCTTCTGAGAAGATTCTACCAAAACAATGCTTTTAAAATATGCTGTTTGTAAAGAAGAAAGAAGGCACCTACCAGATCATTTAAATTTAATCCAATAGAGCAGATATTTTGAGTTTATCCAATAAAACAGATCAAAAATTCTGAACACAGTAAATCATTCTCAGCTTGTGAAAGGAGAAATGCTAAAACTCTTCCTTGGCATTACAGCCAGGTACCTTGGCAATTGGAAGTGGAATAATAAATTCGATTTAGGGAGCAATAAGTGCCTGAATCCTACCAAGCTATTCATGGGGAAAATTATCTGGCCTCTAGCGAAAGTCTCTAATGGCCACCTGCTCAGATTATTGGCATGCAGTGCCGACATGCTGGTGATAAACACTTCCTTTCTGACAAACAGGTAACGTCTTTGGCAAGCTAGAGCAATATGATTTCATTCTATTAACCTCTAATTATTACTCTGTTACTTACTTTACTTAAAAATTGCTTTGACAGTATCTGTTTTCACCAGTATTAGTTGGTACAGCATCCCACCCTTCACTCTGTGGTTGCAGAGAGTCTGTTTCCTGTGAGTGAGAGAGAGTGGTAATTAAGCCAAGGTCATGCCACATGGTTGGAAAACTCCTTTTCCTTCTTTCATAATTACTGTTAATTGAGAAGCAAAGAGAGGAGCATCTTTGCTAGTCATTCATTATTAGGGGCAGGAGTTTTTCTCATTGTTACAGAAGGTGAGTTTTTGAGATAAATGTCTTAAACCTTTAAAATGATATAAAAAGTATTTGTTAAAAAAAAACTATGATCCATTCACACATCTTCAGTTTGTTATTAAAACATACTTTTAGATATTTACGGACATAATATATATTTTCAGTATGTCATAAAAGTTGCTTATATCACACTGGAACTAAGCTGTATTTACAGCTTTAAGAGCTGATAAAAAGCAACAATGCTTTATACAAGTACTCTGTATATATTAACAGGAAACAATGTGTCTCCTGTTTTTTTCCAGAAGATTAAAGTAATCCTTTGCAATATTGCAATTACTCCCTTTCAGATAAACTTCAAGATAGCCTATATGTCAATCCTCGAATATAATATGTCAATTCTTTTAAATATAATATGTTCCTTGTAGCTCATTTTAGAGGTGGTAGATGTTATAAACAAGGACGCAAAACTAACTCGGACTATCTGTTTTGTATCCCAGCTCTGTAACCTGCTAGCTGTGTGACTGCTCAGTTTTCAAAAATTCTCCCTGCTTCAGTTTCTTTGTCTGTGAAATGGAGGCTAATAATTGTTCCTACCCCACAAGGTGGTTTGGAGGTTTAAATTATTTGTTATCTGTAGAGCTAACAGTGTTTGGCATACTGTAAGTACTTTGCAAGGCTTTGCTAGATACGTGAAATAAACCACTTTTTAGTTAGCATTTTCTTTTTTTCAAATGTAATCTTTTTGTATTGTTTTCCAGTACCATTTAGTCTTCTTATCCCCCCCTCCCCAGCAGTCACCACACTGTTGTCCATGTCCATGCATCCTTTTTCCTTTTTACTCGATCCCTCCACCCACGCCCCACCAGCACTCGCTGTCATCCTGCTCTCCATCTATGTGTCTGTCCCTGTTTTCCTTGTGAATTCAGTTTGTCCATCAGATTCCACATATGAGTGAAATCATATGGTATTTGTCTTTCTGTGACTGGCTTATTTCACTTAGTATAATGTTCTCCAGTATATCCATGTTGTTGCTAAGGGTAAATTTTTCTTCTTTTTTATGGCCAAGTAGAAGTCCATCGTGTAAATGTCACACAGTTGTTTTGTCCACTCATCAACTGATGGACACTTGGGCTGCTTCCTTATCTTGATGATTGTAAATAATGCTGCAATGAACACAGGGGTAAGATTAGCAGTCTGATTCAGAAGCCGATAGTTTCTTTCCCATGTCAATGAATTTGGTTTAAGTGTCAGAATCATCAGTCACTTACAAATTAACCTTTTTCTGAAATGATGTGACCTTTTAGGAATAACCAATATAGAAGTCATAAGTGTCCAAGGAAGCCCATTGACCTTGGTACTTTATCTTGAATAAGTTGTTCATCCTTGCATCTCATCACCTGTCCAAGGAGTCAGATACTTGATAGTAGTGATGGAAACACCTTTGGAGAAGATGGAATGTCAGGGAAATGCATATTTGAAGGACATGGACAGTGCAATGCACAAGCTTCATGCACAGCCTACATGGCACCACACAGGTCTTCTGCTCCAGCCTGTCTCCACCAGCTCCCACAGCCAGCCTCACTGGTCTCCGTTCTGTGTGTGTGTGTGTGTGTGTGTGTGTGTGTGTGTGTGTGTACCTAGCTTATTTCTGTTTCAATGCCTGGAGTGTGGTTTACGCAAATTTTCTCCTAGCTGTGTCTTTGTCATCTAAGACACAGCTCACATGTCACCACCTTAGAGGGGACTTCTCTGGTCACTGTATTCTACCACACACATCTGAAGCCTGCCAACCACATTATCCAATAGTGTTTTCTTGATAGCACTCATGAGCATCAGAAATTATTTTACTTACATATGTGCTTCATTGTTACCTATTTCCTCCATTCAAATATAAACTCAGTATGAGCAGTGACCCTCTCTGTCTTTGCAAATCTCTGTACCCAGGGCCTGGACAGTCCTGGAATTTAGGTAGGAGGAGCTTGATAAAATTTTGCTGAATATATTCCTATTCTCTGTGGACAGGGGGCACCCATGAGACTAGAATCCTTACCTGTAATCTTACAGTGGAAACAGATCTCATCCTTTTTGGAAATAACTATGTCATAGAAACTTGCTTTTTCCCCCTCAAAGCAAAGAGAAAAAAATTCCCTGAGCAGCAGGTGAGCCACAATCAGGAGAATGGGGTTAGGAAGGACACAAATCTTAGAAATCTGGAAGAGGTTGGTCTTTTAAACACAAAGGATTTTGGTTAGGAAATGACAACACAATTTACTGTACTGTCCTACCTCCGATTGTTGCTGCGTCTAGGTGAATCATCAGAACGCCACAGACTGAGAAACTTTGGTAAAAATGTTCAGACTGGAAAAAGTCAGGTAAACTCCTGGAATACTGTTGATTTCTCTAGTAGCTTTAAGGATTATTTTTAGATTTTATGTATTTATTTTTGGACAGATGGGAAGAGAGGGAGAGAACCATCAATGTGTAGTTGCCTCTCACACACCCCCAACTGGGGACCTGGCCCTCAACCCAGGCATGTGTCCTGACTGGGGATTGAACCGGTGACCCATTGGTTAACAGGCTGGCACTCAATCCCCTGAGCAACACAAGCCAGGGCTAGTAGCTTTTATTTTTTAAAAAGCAGTAGTTTTAAAACTATATTTTATTTAATAAATATATTTTAAGCACTAATAGTTTCTTTCACATTATAATACAATGGTACCTGTGACTCACACAATGATGCCTGTTTCTGTCTTTGGATCAGGTAGACCATAAGTTTCATTCCTGAAAGTTTGCTTATTGATTCTTTTAAATTCAGATTATAAACTTGGAGTCATCAAAAAGAAGCCACTGGGGATATATATATATATAGTCTTAAAATAATTGTCATCACCATCACCATCTTCCTTAATGAGAGTGATTTTATATGAATTAATTAAAGGTTGAGAGTCTTGTATTGGAAAATGTAACAGATGCCTTGGAGTGCAGTTCCCAATCTCACGCAGCTGCTGAGGCCAGCCAGGCAATCAGAACGAGGGAGGAAATGCAAGGAGGTGCCAGCACGGTCTCTCATAACCTAAGGGTGGGACGCGGGCAAGCTGGTGGGCGCGCGAAAGAGACAACCACTGGTTCAAATTGTCACCATGTGGGAACATGAGCCTATTGTCTCTTGGCCTGATTTTTGTCAAGAAAAGTCAGAAAACTGGATTGTAAAATGGAAACTCTTAATTTGGACCCTTGACAGGTTAATGTATGAGTAAATAAAACTCATCTGTGTGCCAGATTTGATCTGTGGGTATCAACTTCTATTTGGGGTACAGGTTATATACCAAGTACACCATATACATCGTTTCATTTAATTATCCAAACTCTGTAAATTAGAAATTAAAATATGTATATTTCTGATTAGGAAAATGAGGTATAAGTTATGGAACTTACCTGAGAGTTCGGGTGTGTCACACCATGGTCCTCCTACCCCCACCATGCCTCCGTGTACCTGGAACGCCTTTTCAGATGGCTTTGTCACAATTCCTGTCACTAAAGAAATGTTCAGTGCAGAGTATTAATAAACAACCCTAGTAACAGGCCCTTATCAGCCATTATGAGAATTTAAGTGCAGTTAATGAAGTAGCTATGAAGTCACTGCTTAAATAAACATTTATATGTTGGCTTTGAAAACAGAGTTTGGTGCCTCCCTCGATAACTTAGTGACTTCTGCAAGGTTTGCATCTTGTTTCTGGCCCCAGCAAAACACTGTGCATGCACAGCAAAGTTATCCAATATGTAAATCCAATTCGTGACTGGACTCAAAATAACGTTAGCTTTCCAATCTTCCTGTCACCTTTCCTCCACTCAACAGTGTTTTTTCTCGATGTCTTCTCTCTGATGTTACCCCTGCTCTGTGCCTTCCCACACCTGTTCTCCTGCCAACTCCTACACCATGGCCGTGGAGCTGCAGAAGGAGGCAGAATGGGGGGGAAGCTTCGAAGATCTCACACGAGAATGGTCCCCAAATTGGCATCGCGTGCGTCTTGCCAACAGCACTCGGGCTGCCAAAGCAGAGGCTCCAGAAATAAAGAACAATGAAAGTGTAAACCTGCGGTTTCATTCCTCCAGATTAGGTTTTTAGAAAAAAACAAAAAGTAAAAATTTTTAACTCTATGTAGAGTATTTCTGTGTCTCTTCCCTGTTTTTAGTTGGTGGCTGTCAGTGTATGCTGTAAAAACACACACATGTGTGTGTGCCTCTAGGTTGCCAAAACACTTTCAACATAATATCTGGAGTAATTTTATTTACTTTTTCAAGTTACAGTATCAGGAGCCATAAAATGTTTACATAGTCTTCTCTGGTGAAAAAGCTGTGCCCAGGGAAGCCTGCTATTGGAAGCCCTAGTATCAGTTCCTTGATGCAGACTTAAGAGTCTCTTGCATGGTATTTCTTGTTAACAAATATTGGGAATTCATCATTATCAAAGAGTTAAAACTTTGTGATAAACCCCATAAATCACTACTCAATAGCAACATGATCCTTAAATCATATTTCCCAGAAAATAAGTAGTCATGGGGACAATGTATGCAATTGTTAAGATGTATAATTTATTAAAATGTATATTTCATTAGAATTTTAGTTATTTTAAAAAATAATTTCTTATATGTTATACTCATACATGCTTTATATGTATAAAACACATATTTATATATACACATGCATGTATAAGTATGTACATATGTATTTATTTTTAACTTTATGTGTAGAGTGCCAGTATCTAGAATACATAAGGAACTCTTACAATTCAACTGCAAAATTTAAAAATGGGCAAAGGACTTGAATAGACATTTCTCCAAAGAAGATATATACAAGTGGCCAACAAGCCCATGGAAAAGTTCTCAGTATCCTTAGTCCATTGGGAAATGCAAATTAAAACCACATGAAGTACCTACAAAGATGGCTATTTAAAAAAGAATGGATACAGAAAACAGACTGACAGCTGTCAGAGGGGAGGGGGTTGGAAACTGGGTAAGAAGGGTGAAGAGATTAAGCAAAGAAATAAAAAGAAAGACTCATGGCCACAGACAACAGTATGGTGACTGCCAAAGGGAAGGGAGGTGGAGGGAAGCAGAAGAGGGCAGAGGGGGGACAAATGGTGATGGAAGGAGACGTGACTTGGGGTGGTGAGCACACAATACAATATACAGATGATGTGCTGTAGAATTGAAATGTACCTATATAATTTTATTAGCCAAGGTCATGTCAATAAATTGAAAAAAGAAGGAGAGAAGAAGATCTAGACCAGTCAGTTTACGAGTTAATTTGAAATACATGAACAAGCACAGGCAAGATCAGCGCTATTGCCCAGCTGAACCATAGACTGAAGGAACAATAAATCCTTGTTGTTTTAAGCTTCGACCTCCCCGCTCCAAAAATAAGAAAAGAAGTGTAGGCAAGGACGTGGATAAATTGGAACTCTCATGCATTGCAGGTGGGGATGTCAGTTGGTTCAGCTGCTGTGGAAAGCAATTTAGGAGCTCCTCAAAAGGTTAAACGTAGACTCACCACATAACCCAGCAATTTCACATCTAGGTATATACTAAAAAAAATAAGAACAGGTTCTTAATCAAACACATGTACAGGCATATTCATAGCTGCACTATTCACAATAGCAAAGGGTGGGAACCATACAAAGGTCAATAAAAGGATACATGGATAAACAAATTGCCATTATATTCAGCCATAAAGAGGAATGAAGTACTGATAAATGCTATTATGTATAGGAACCATGAAAACATACTAACTGAAAGAAACCAGCCACAGAATGTTATTGTATGATTCTATTTATGGGAAATATCCAGAATAGGTAGGTGCGTGGAAATAGAAGGCAGATTGCTGGTTGCTAGAGGATGCAGGAGGGGGAAGGAAGAGACAGTACTGCATAGACAGGGAGCTTTATTCTCGAGGGAAGGAGGTGTTTTGGTACTACACAGGACTGGAGGTTGCACAGCATTGAGAATGTACTCAATGCCACTGACTTGTTCATTTAAACAGGCTTTGACTTTGTTATATACATTTCATCTCAATTTTAAAAAATCTGTTGTTTTGAAATTTCATCTGTAATAATTTTCAGTATAAGTAATCTGTATTATTTATAAATAAATAACTATGGCATTACTTCTAGAATCAATGGACTCAAGTTTTGATATAAGAAAAAAAGTATATTACAGGAACTTAAGTGTTATATAAATATTTATCATGACCCATTCTCATTTTCAGTAAAAGAAATACTTTCATTCTTAAAGAAAAAAATAAAATTGGTTATACTTATTTTAACCAGATGTTATTTACTCTATTGTACCTTTGGCTATAAGAAAGAAAAAACCCATAGGGTTATTACAGATCCATCCCTTAAACCTCGTGAGCATTCAAAATAGTTAGACCTCTCAAATATTGGAAATTCCCTTGTCTGACAAATTCTGTTCTTCCAGCTTCCTGCTCAACTGCATTCACCACAGCAGCTCTTCCAAAATAATTTTTCAAATACCAGAACTCAGGCTGCCTCCTTTTTTAGTTCTTCCCTTCCGTCTTTACATCGATCTAGAGAAAACAGTAAGAATGGGCTCTCCTTTCCAAGACCTGCCCCACTCTTTTGCCCTGCTCTGGATTGTATGTGCTTTTAATGTCCCCAGCTTCATCAGCAGAAAGTGAAACCACAGCTGTTTGAAAAGGTGAAAAGTCAATTGTGTGACATATTTAAAACGCATGGATCTGATTCTTTAAAAATAGAATCTCCACCATCACTTTAGAAGGCAGTTTGGCAGTCCCTCAAAAGTTAAACAGAGTTATATAACCCAGCAATTCTACTTCTAGAATTATTTCTCTTCTTTTTTTATTTAAGTATAGTCTACAATATCTGTTACTTATGTTAGTTTCAGGTGTACAATATGGCGATTTGACATGTCTTTACCTTACAATGTGATGGCCCCACTAACTCTAGTAAGCACCAGACATTGTGCAAACATCGCAGTATTATTGACTGTACTCCCCTTCACCTTTTTCGCCCATCTTCCCATCCCTATCCCCTCAGGCTACCATCCCTTTGGTCTCTGTTTCTATGCATCTATTTTGTTTTGTTTTATTTGTTCATTTGTTGTTTGTTTGTTTGCTTGTTCATTTTAGATTCCACATGTAAATGAAATCATATGACATATGTCTTTCTCTGTCTGACTTATTTAACTTAGCTTAATACCCCCTGGGTCTATCCATGTTGCCCCAAATTAAAATATTTCATTCTTTTTTATTGCTTTAGAATTCTTCTGGAATTTTATTTTGCCTAAGAGAGTTAAAAGCATAGTCCAACCCAAAACTTATACTCAAATATTCATAGCTTTATTTATGATAGCCAAAAAGTGAAAATAACCCAAATGTCCATAAACTGGTGAATAACATAAGATGTGGTGTATTCATACAATGGAATATTATTCAATCTACTTAAACTATGACGCATTATTAAAAGAGATTATAAAAGACACAATGAAATGGAAAGATACTATATGCTCATGGATTGGAAGAATCAACATAGTTAAAATGGCTACGTGCCATTTTAATCCAAAGCAAACGTGCATAATTAATGGAAGTCCACCAAAATCCCAATGTCATTTTTTTAAAGAAATAGAACTGAAAATCATAAAATTTGTATTGAACCACAAAAGACCCCAAATAGCCAAAGCAATCCTGAGAAAAAAGAATTAAGCCAAAGGTATCATACTACCTGACTTCAAGTGATACTACAGAGTTATAATATTCAAAACAGCATGGTATTGATAGAAAAATAGACACACAGACAAATGGAACAGAACTGAGAGCACATAAATAAAATCTCATGTACATGGGCAAATAATTTTTGACAAAGAAGCCAAAACACACAATGGAGAAAAGAAAACCTCCTCAATAAATGGTGCTTGGAAAATTGAAAAGGCATATGCAAAAGATAAAACTAGATTACAGTTTGTTCCTATATACAAAAGTTAATTCAAAATATATTAAATACCTGAGTAAAAGATCTGAAACAATAAATTACATAGAAGAAAACATAGGTACCAAACTCATAAACATTGGTCTTAGAGAACATTTTATGAATTTGACTCCAAAGGCCAGAGAAGTAAAGGCAAAAATAAATGAATGGGACTATATGAAACTGAAGAGCTTCTGCACAGCAAAGGAAACTGCCAACAAAACAAAGAGACAAACAACCAAATAGGAGATGATACAGCAAATGGGTTCATATCCGAAATATATAAAGAACTCATACAACTCGACACCAAACAATAATCCAATTAAAAATGGGCAGAGGACCTGAGCGAATGTCTCTCCCAAGAAGACATAGAAATGGCCAAGGGATAAATGAAAAGCCCTTTGACTTCTCTAAATACTAGAAAAGAGTTACCATATGACCCAGCAATCCCTCTTCTGGGGATCTACCCCCAAAACTCAAAAACGTTTATTTACAAAGACATATGCATCCATATGTCCATTGCAGCATTATTCATGGTGGCCAAAACATGGAGACAACCAAAGTGTTCTTCAATAGAGGATTAAACAAAGAAGACGTGGTATGTATATACTATGGAATACTACTCAACTGTAAGAAAAGATAAAATACTGCCATTTGTGACAACATGGACAGGCATTGAGTGTATTATGCTAAGTGAAATGAGTCAGTAGAAAAAGCTAAGAACCGTATGACTTCACTTGTATGTGGGATAGAAAACTGGAACTCATAGACACAGACAACAGTATGGTGGTTACTAGAGGGAGTGGGGTGGGGGGTAGTAAAAGGAACAGGGGGCCAAATATATAGTGACGGAAGATTATCTGAACGTGGGTGGTGGGAACACAACACAATATACAGATCAGAACCACAGAAATGTATGCTTTAAACCTACATGATCTATTAACCAATGTCACTCCAATAAATTTAATTTTAAAAAAGAAATGAAGTACTGAGTTATGCTGCAACATTGATGAACCTTGAAAATACTATGCTAAGAGAAATCAGGTGCAAAAGGCCACATGCATAATGAGTGAGTCAATTTTTATGAGATATGCAGATTAGGCAAAAACATAGAGAGAAAGTAGGTTAGAGGTCATAAAAGGCTATAAAAGGGGTGGTAAGTAGTGACTGTTAATGGGCACAGGATTTCTCTGGGAGTGATGAAAAGTTCTGGAAGTAGACAGTGATGAGGGGTATACAGCATTGTGAAAATACTAAAAACCACCGAATCATATACTTTAAAAATAAAAGTTAAACTATAAGATATCTGGGATTGCCAATTATTTAATCTCTAACTGTTTTGTTACCTTACCCATCTGGCATCTGTGAATGGATTCAGACAGCAGTCAAGGCAGGCTCCAAGGAGGTTAGGAGACTTGCCTGGACTCCCCGAACCACTTTGCAGAGCCTTGCTCTAGAAGGGCAATGTGGTCTGGACTCAGATACAGCTGTGGCTTTAAACAACTTGGTTACCTGTTCTGAAACCTCATCTCATTATTTGTAAAATTGAAGCTGAAATATTTAACTTACTGTGTATTCTGAGGATTAGACAATAATGTACTCAGAGAGTTTTGCCTTTAGTAAACATTCAATAGATGGTAACTATTTGTATTTTTAAGGGACCTACTCTTCCTCCCTGACATGGAAATATTTCTGACTTAAACAGTAGAAGTATCTTCTATTCCATTCAAATTATTATTATTTCTATATCTATTGTTTATAATTAAGTCTGTATATGAATTCCAGATAAAAAAAGAAAGTAATCACCTACTCACATCGTGGGTACTGTGTGCTAACCACATATGAATGGCTATTACACTTTCATCCAGGTGCTTAGTCAGAAGCAGCCATGAAAATATAATTTATATTTGATTCTTTTCATCAAGGTCAACTGTCCTAAATGATACATTTATGTAGGGCAAGTGTCTGTAAAAATATTAGATGCAAATTGGTGCTTAATAAATTAAATCAAATTTTAAGATATTTATTGAGTCATCGCTTTTGCTATGCTTTGTGCCTAATGTTGAGAGGGAGAGGTGCAAAAAAATGTGGAAGAGCCGCGTTCTTTGAGTTCCAGACTTGAGCTGATCGTGCTCATGGAGAAGGATGCTGGGGATTATGGGCCAGATCCAGGAGAGGGAAATGAACATTCATCTTCCTTCAGCATTAGAAGGGGCCCACAGTTAACATTCTGTTGTGATCTAGGAAGAGAAATTTTTTTTTTTTTTATTAAAATGAAAGTAAAAAATCAGCCTTTAATTCCTCTGACAATGTGGCAACAAAGAAACGATTTACTTTTTAGCAGGAGTCAGCCTTAGAACACAGTATGGAAGACTTCCTAGCCATGGAACTATTTGAGTCCAGAAATAAATTATTTTGGTAACTTATTACAAAATAAAATTGTAGGAATTAATTAATTCTGTATATTTGAAGAATAAAATAACCAAAAATGTATTATACTAAAGGCATTTTTTACTTAAAATAAAATAATAGACTACAGGACTTCATAAAATATCCTCTACTCTATGCTCATATCATTTCAATATCACCAAAAAACTGGGCATATCTTTACAAAACATCTGATAAGATGTGAATTGGCAATACCGAACAAGTTTCAGGCAGGGGGCAGGTGTCATTACAAGGCATAAGGAATAAGAAAAACCATTTACAACTCCATTTTGCATTTTCTGCACTTCTTTAGCATACAGATTTCAAATTTTAAATTCTCTAATGGCTAAAGTTACTTCCTTTTACAAAGGCCTTTGAAAATTTTCATTTCTAAGTTGGTTCACATTAAAGACTCTAAGAAGCTTAAAGAAGAAAAAGTCTTTCCAGATGAGCAAGAGGTTGGATAAATGTAATGACATATGGTTTGTTTTTTATAGCTACATTATGGAAAAAATAGAAGCATAACACATGTATTCAATGATATATATGTATTTATATACAAAAATATATATTCTAGTTACAAATTATGAGATAAGATTATTTTGTACAAATGTGATATTGTTTTCTTTCTTTTTCTTGTTCCCTTTATGAATAAAAATAACAACTGAAATTGAGAACAATTTTAAACATCTCATTATACTCAGGATCTAGCAAAAGATAAAATCGACATATGCAGAGCTGTGGTGCTGCACAGTCCCTGCTCAGACTCGCGAGTTCTCTCCAGGGTCTCAGAGCCTCAAGGCAGGAAGACTGTCCACTGAGCTTATTGCCAGGTCTTCCCCCTGTCCCCCACATTGATGGGGGAACTCAAAAGTTGAAAAAAAATTTAGCTTCAAGTTATCGTTAATAAGATTAGTAATTAATGCATGGAAAAAGCTATTGTTCCAGGAACTGGAGGTGTGACCAGCCACATTCCAGGAGACCCACAGGCAATTTGAGCTTTGTACCCTAGGGAGACTGCAAGTGTCAAGATGGTATCTGAGCCATTGCACTCCAGGGAGAGGAGTTTGCAGCCCAGGACACAGATAAAGAGTCACAGAAAGAAGATCCAAACTGTGAACATTAAAGTGGCAGCAAATTCCCGACTATCAACAATTGAATCTAAAGAGCAAATATTACAGGCATTACAGAAACACAATTATAGAGATGGAGTTCATTGACAGAGTTATCAGCTGGAAGAGCACAACGGGAGAATGGAGAAAGGTACAGGGAATAAAAAGCACAATTGGTGGGTACAGAGTACACAGGGGGAGGTTAAGAATAGTATAGGTAATAGAGAAGCAAAAGCGCTTAGTGGGGCATGGCTAGAGGGAATGAGGGTAACGAGTAGAGGGGGCAAAAGGGGAAAATTGGGACAACTGTAATAGCACAATCAATAAAATATATTTAAAAATAAAAAAGAATCACAGGTCAACAGATGAAGGGATGCTAGAAAAATTGCCAGACTGCAGCTTTTTTCTGATTAACATTTCCCATGAGTTCCAAACCCCTTACCTACACTTTTCTTCTACCTTTAAAAAGGTCAGCTTGAGATGGGATGTAAGACTGTCTATTAGGGCAGCGGTCCCCAACCTTTTGGCACCAGAGACAAGTTTTGTGGGAGACAATTTTTCCACAGAGTGTGGTGGGGGGGTGATGGTTTCCGGATGATTCAAGCTCATTACATTCAGGTTGACCTCCTGCCATGTGGCCTGGTTCCTAAAAGGCCACAGTGGACCAGGACCACTCCATGACTCTGGCAGGTTGGAGACCCCTGTTTTAAGGTACATAACCTGATGTTTTCTCAGATCTCTGGCCATCTGAATACAGCTCCCATAAAGATTCAATCTTGTCTCTACTTATTGGTTCTGGTAGTGACAGACAACACAAACCTTGGACTTTTTCTGGTTGCAGCATTCCAGATGGATGGGTCACAAACTGTCTCTTAAATTATCTCCCACTCAGGATATTTCTCACATCCTGTGTCAAACTCAGAACTTCTCAGAAGTTCTTCCTTTATTGGCCTTGAATCCCTGATCCTATTAAGTCACTCACAGAGAGGTAAAGGGCATCTGATCATTATAATCTGTGTACTCAGTTTTTTAATTTTCAAAAGCCATTTTCAAATGACTATACTTTTTTCTTCAAAGCTAAAAAATACTCAATGTAAACTTTTTTCTCATGTGCTGTACATAATTGCATTTACTTTTTGTTGTTTTTTAAAAATCTTTTGAAGGCTCACACCTATTTTCAGAAGACCCTTATTATGAAGACGAGTGTTCTCATTTAGGAAAAGCATGCCATATTGGGAGGGTTACCTCCCAGCAAAAAAATGGACCTCAGACTCACAGGGGAAGTTTCGCTGCCATAACGAAGTCTCATGTAACAGAGTGGAGGCACTCCCTCAAGACAAGCCTGGAAGAAGGTTAAAAAGAGGAAGCTATACTCATTCTTTTATGATCTCTAAATAGTGAACCCCTTGCCCTGCCTTCATTGCAAATGTTTTTCTACCACGTAGGCCCTGCCCTGTGCTACCATTTTACCTCCAGGCTTGGTTGCTACCATCTGTCTCCAAATTACACTTACTTTACCTAGCTCATACTTCACAATTGAGGGGTCAGACTGTTTAGCTTCCAAAGTAATGGATTAACTGATGCATTTATTTTATTATAGTTTTGATTTTAACTTTTTAGTTTGGAAAATTTCAAATGTATATAAAATAAGCAGAATTGCATAATAAACCCTGTTTACTCATCAACCAGTCACCATAATACAAGTCATGCTTGTATTATTTATTCCTTTACCCATACCCCTGTTTTAATTTTACTATTTTCTTCTTCTAGTTAAAATTTACATAAATTGAAGTTACAAGTCTTAGCCACAGTGTTTTGGCAATCGAACATACCTGGGAAACACATCCTCTTTCACGATGTAGGATATCATGTCTCCCCAGAAAGTTCCCTCCCAGATTATCCTTGCTCCTCTGCTTCCAAGACACAATCACAGTTCTAAGTTTTGTTAACCTTAGCTTTACCTGTTCTTGAGCTCCTATAAACTGGCCCACGCAGTGTACTGGGCGTTTGCTTCCAGCTTCTTTCCCTCTGCACTGCACTACGAAATTCATCCATGTTGCTGCCAGTATCAGTTAAGGGTTTCTTTTTGTTATTGTTGTTCAGTAGTATTCCTTTGAATGAATTCCATACCATAATTTGCCTAGCCTTTCTTTTGTTGGTGGATAGGTCAGTTGTTTCTAGTTCTTAATCATTGTAAATGAAACTGCTGTGGATTATAAGGCTTTTTGAGGATACATGTCTTCATTTCTCTTGGGTAAAATGCCTAGAAGTGGAATTACTACCCAAAGTGTAGTTGTTCATTTAGCTTTAAAGTCTAACCTTTCCCCCAAGTGGTTGTACTATCACTCCTTTTTAAATTGCTTTTTTGGTTATTTTAAATAAATAATTAAATGAAATGTTCAGAAAACGGAAATGGCCTCACAAGGACATAATTGGTAGTATTCTTTGTTCCCTGTTCCTGTCTACCCCACTGCTTCAAACTACGGGACAACACTTGCATTAGTTTCTTGGGCACTCTTCTAATTTTTAATATAATTACAGTAAATAAACACGTTTGTCCTCTTTCATCTCCTCCCACAAAAGGTAGCCTGCTATATATCCACATTGCACCTCCCTATTTTCACCTAACAACGTATCCTGGAGTCTTTCCATGTTGGTGAATGAAGAGCTTCCTCGTTCTTTTTTTAAACACTGCTCTGTTGATGGCTCCTTGGATTGGTTCCCAGCGGTTACCATTATACACAATGCTGCAGTGAAGCACCTTGTACCTACATCATTAGATATATATATGAATGATAACTTTTCAGAATGGTGCTTTAGCATTAGTAGGCCAAGGGTTATAGGTATCTGTCTTTTGATGATATTGTCCACTTGTGCCTCTGGATCGTGTGTGACATGTTGCACTCCCATCAGCAAAGCATGAGAGTCCCCCTCGTCCACATTCTTGCCACCGGAGCGCACTGTGCAGCTGGATCTTTGCCATTCCCAAACAATTGAACCTAAGTGTCTTAAACAGCTGAGAAAAACACACATGCAACAACCCCACACTCCATGACTTTGTGAGGTGAGGCACCAAGCAGGATTGGCTTCATAACCGGGGGGCCAAGTACAAAATGGAACAGTGGGGCCCTTGTTCAAAACTTATTAGAATTTCAAGATGGCAAGAGTACAGCATTAAGCCAAGCAGGGGCCTTCTAAGCATGCAATGATAGAGGTCATAAACCCATAGATGTTGTCCCTTGTCCTAAGCATCATAGTGAAAGCAAAAAAAAAATCTTTGAATAGCTACCTTATTTTATCTAAAATGATGTAGATTTTTACACACCATAGAGTAATTGTGTTTTAAATTCCTTATATCAAATTTAACTGACCTTTCAGGAAGGCATATCCTGGCTGTGGACAATAACCCCTAGCAGCCAGGAGATGCCCGTCCTGCAACCCGGTGGGAGAACTCTAGAAGATTCCTCTTAGAACTCCCTTGCTTCTGGACAACATTTTTAACACTAGCCTTACACATACAGGGCTACTACTTTCCTTGCCTCTGATCTAAATCAATAACTGCTATGAAGGGAACTGAAGGCCCAGTGAAGGCTGGTGTTGGGACAGTCTTTGGAAGGTCTATAAATTCAAAAGACACTTGCTGTTTGTCTTAATTTCTCATAACACAATGACCATTAAAGAGCCTGGGTTGCCCCTCATAGACAAAGGAGCAGTGCCCTACACAGTGAGGATCCAAATGCTTCTGCATTCTCAGAATGCTCCTCATGATGGTGTCGCGGATCCCCAAGGATCAGTGTTGGTGGGCTAGAGATGAAGCGAGAGGAAATTTCCTGAAAGAACTTAGATTGTCACTTCTGAAATAGCAGAAAGCAAGTGGGATGGAGGGAAAGAAACAAGTTTTAGTGAGATATTGGAAGAGGACATTTACTGAAACTCCAGATGCTGTGTTAAGCACTTTATATCTTTATATCTTTACATCATCTGCAGAGCTCCCTTCTTAGGGCTGCTGCACAAACAGGTAGCACCTGACGAGGAAAGAAAGACAGAGACACAGAGAGGCAAAGAAGCGCCTACCCACATAAGCAAAGAGAAAAAAGTAGAACTAAATGCCAAACAACTAACAAAGTATAGCTAATATAGTCGTGAGGACTGAGGCGGGAAGGAAGAACTATTTGATAGTATAGTAAACAAATTCACACTTTCAAGCCATTACTGCATTTACAAGTGTTCATCCAGCTGGCCGGGAGTGCTACTGTTCTCTGCTCTTTCACCCCCCCCTGCTGGTAGTGCCAAAAAAAACAGTCCTCCGGTCAAAACAGCTGCAAGCACCAGGCAGGAGGTGAAGAAATGAGGTGGGTATTTTATGCAGCTGTGCTTCAGAAACCTTAATATACACATAAATTGCCTGGGATTTTGGTAAGATGCAGACTCTTATTTAGTAAGTCTGGGCATGATGAGCCCGAGAGTCTACATTTCTAGCAGGTGATTCTGGTCCATACACCATGTTTTGAATAGCACCACCTTCTATCATCAAAAAATCACCAGCACAAAAACCCATTCTGAAGGTTTCCCAGTCCATGTAGAATTTATCTATATGGTGTTTAAGTAGTTCTCTACCCAACGTTGGGTCCAAACCACAGCTGAAGAGTTTAAATTCATTGGGGCTGTTTCTCCGGGTGTATCAATGACTTACTTCTGCAAAAGACATCAGCTTCATTGTGCTTTGGATGATATTAGAAGACGAGCATCTAGTTAGAAAATGTTGCAATGACTTTGTCATACAGAAGCAGTTTTTTATTTTAGAAGAGTCATTTAACTGACCATCTCATTTGACAAATACGGAAGCCGAGGCACAAAGAGATGTGTGACAGGACCACAGTCACACGTGTTGACAGCAGCCAGACTAAAATAGAATTATATGCTGTCTGCCAAATCACTTCTTACTTTTCTCTTTGTCTCAATTAATCAGACTCATATCTGCTAAATCCAATAGACCATTGAAGTCTTAAGTGGCAGATGAGAAAGCTCAGCAAATACCCGTGACAGTATTCACAGTAGCTTGTCCTTTTATGAATTAGTGTCCAGCTCTCTTACCAGTAGACTTAGCCTTTAAATATCCATCCGAAGGAAAAAAGAAGTACTAGACCCTGTTGTTTTAGCATGACCTACCTTGGATGTTTAATCATCATTTTGCTCTATCCTTTCTTCCCAACTCCAGTTTATTACAACAGGACACATTAGGTTCTAACTGATATTCTTAAAATTCCCCACGAAAAATGCAAATTAATTCCATATAGTGGGGGCTGTGAGGATTAATAAGCAGGTTCTAAGTAAAAGATGTATTATTTGGGTAGATAAAAGGATTAATTGATTATTATATGCAGATAAATGTATCATAACTAAATAGCGAAACAAAACCTTCCAAGACCTTCAAATGAGGCCGCCCTCTAAGTGGCCCCCCTCTAAGTGGGGTTAGCCATCAACTAAATAATTTCACATCTTCAGCATTAAAATTCACTTTAGAGTAGTTAAGTGAGTTTCATGCTCAATTGAGAGTGAAAGGTAATTTTCCAAACCATCCTTTCCATCATCCCCCCTCCGCCACACACACACAAAAAGGCACGAGAGCAAATAAAGTTTCCTGTCCTCTGAGGTCCCACCCAACAAAAGCGTAGAATGAGATGAGCAAAGTGAGTGGGCGAGTGAAATCGTTTGTAACAAAAGCCCATTATTTACAGATGAGAAATTTATATTGTCAGCATATTATCTGTGAGGCTAACCAGCGGTGGAGAGTATATAAAGGCAGTGCGCTTTGGTGCAGAGGTACAGAGCTCAGGGCGCAGCTCTTGCACAGCTCCAGAGAGGGCTCGCTCTCCCACCTCCTGCTCTGTTCCACGCCCCAGAGTCAGAAGGTAAGATCACTACTGAGGGGTTGTAAGACTGTGTATTCTGTTTTGGGTACAGTGAAATATTTATAAGGGGACAAATTATTATGAATGAAAGTGTCGTTCTTTCATCTTATACTTTATTACTAATAATACATGGTGCAGAATTAGGAAGAAAAAGTTATATAAAATGTATTCATCTATACATTTTGTACATTTTACGTCAACACAGTGAAGCTGCAAAATGAGTTGGAAAAATAATTCAATGAAAAGATATAAAATAAAAAGAAAAACAAAGATTCAAATCAATGCTCTGGTTACAAGATTGAACTGTTATGAAGACTGCCTTTTAAAAATAAGGGGTAACATTTCTTAAATAAATATTATCCTTGGATTTCATAAATGTGTATATTACTCGGAACAGAAGGCGCGTTTTGAATTCAGCAGAAATGTGTCCATTAGAGAGGCTATAATAGTAATTTCTCCTTACCAATGAAAACTTACAGTTTTCCAAAAGAGGAGACTCAACATCATCATTCAAATACTCAAATTTCTGATAAGTCTATCAAAAAATCAAAGTCCGTGAAATCAGCTCTTTGTAAACAAGACATAGCTTATTTGGTGCAGTGAACAAATATTAATTATTGGGAATTTTGACTAGAGCTGAATAAAACCACAGATTAATGATTATCTACTAAGGATTAAGAACCAATGGTGATAAATAAAATATCTAAAATGTCCACATTCAGAAATGAAACTTTAATAAATCTCTTTAGATTCAAAATCAGATGTCCTAAAGTACCTATTTAAGTTCTTGAGGAAAGAGAAAGATTTTACAAACATCTTCGATGAAGTAAATGATTGAGTGGTGTGTTTTTCCACACCTGCCAAAGACCTATGAAAGGAAATGAGCCAATCAGTTTAAAGAATATTTATTAGGCCTATAACACTGATACACTTAGGATTATTATATAATGTCACCTTGCTTAGGTCTAAGATTAATCTTCTAAAAGACATCCTACACAAGGAATACTATTATTACTACATTGTCTCTCTAAATTTGAGTGGAAAGGTGAAGTTTTTATAAAACTACAGATTTTCTCCTTAAGCTACCTAAATTTGGGGTGGGGCAGGGGAGTAACTGGACATTCTTATTGAATGAGATTCTGAAACTAAAATAATACTTCCTCGGTAGTGGTATTCAAACAATTAAAGTATTCTTACTGTCTTCACAAGGTTGTAGACTTCTACACATGAATAAATGAAACTTTAAAAGTCAGCTTCTCCTTCGGCAGAACTCACTGTTGCCTGTAGAGGACTTTGAACACTCACTTCTGTGTGGCTGTTTCCTCTCCATCAGCTCCCACAGCCACTGAACACCACATGCTTGGCGTCCACCTCCACATAGTAGAATGGAAGATTTTGTAAAGCCGTTAGGGACTTTACACAGACGGAATTATTTAGGACTAAACTGACTTTGCCATAGTGGTGTAATTCTAAAAAGAAATGTTTGCTTTAATTTTTTTTTAATTCCTGAAAGTGTGAACTTATAATTGAGAAGTATAATCAGAAGACACTACTTACATACATGGCAAAATTTCCAAAGTTCGCAGACTAGATAAACTGAAGAATAGCAAAATGCCAAATTAGTAATTTAATGTTGATGAATGAGGAAGGGTGAATATGTAAGTCCTGTTGCATTGCTTTGTCTAACCGACAGTTAATCTAAAGAGACTTAATATTTGAAAGGAAAAAATACCACTGCTGGTATTATAGTTTCCACATTTCAGTGCCAAAGATAGATAGTAAATATGGCTAGGATGTTAAAGAAAAGATTGATAGTTTAAAATGATAATATTTGTAAAATTGTTATTTCAAACCAAATGCCATTTGCTAAAAATACTCATTCAAATTATTTCTGGATAAACATAACCAATGTTGAATTGAAATCCCTACTTCTCAAAGTAAACGTGGTCGGACTAAAGTAGCAGAGAGAAGTGCATGACGGATGCTGGACTTGAGTTTCTGCTCAGAATGTAGAGCGTGCCCTGTGGGGGCATTCTGCCCCAAATTCATGTTAGCTCCTACCCCATCCACTCTGCATCATCGCGTCCTGGGCATCCTGTGGCTTCACAGGGCATCTGCTGTGGTACGAGAGTAGGCAACCAAGTGTATCCTACAACCAGATCTAGAGTGTCACAAGCAGTAAATGACATGCCCTGGACTGAGTCCAATTATAAAACAACCCGGGGACTTCCAAGACTTCAGAAGCAAGCATTAATTTTCATTATGACAGTGATCTCTGAGTTTCTTAGTTGTGATTGTTCAAGTTGCCAGAAGCATTAGTTCTTGTTGCAAATTGCTTGTCTTTAAAATGATTTTTTCCCTTTAATTTAGAACAGGTCAAAGCACTCTAAAATACCTCAAATCTGTTGGCCGCTTTATAATTACAAAGTCTAGACCAAGTTACACTATTTAAAATATAAATGAATAATACATCTGAACCGACAGCTGGTATGCCAAGTTGTAGCCTGAGGCTGCTTTAAGATGGTTGAAATGCAGGATAATGTAAATGCTTGGAAGTGAAGGACTATTAATTGAAAGCCAGACTGATAGGGAAGGGGGTGGCATTATGGATAAGGTGGCTTTCAGACTAACCATATGTAGCATATCACCCACAGTGGATATTTTAAATGTTTATCATGGACATTTTTAATTCTAGGTCTGGAAATGAGTCTTCTAATTATTAACAGAAGTGTGTTGCATTAATGAAAAAGCTTAATAGTGGTACACATCTTTTGTATTTTATTTTTTGCCATCTAAAAAATCTAGAGGAAATATAATCCACTATTTGAAATTATGCTGGAAATGTACTCAGCATAAAGTTGATGAATAGTATTTTCTTTTTATTTGTAATATTTATTTTGCCAAAATCAAGCTAATTTCTCCTGACATGTTTAAATACACTTGCTTGTCTCCCTCCCCCCACCTCTCCTTGACTGTGCCCCAACAGCAGAAATGAAGAGCATTTACTTTGTGGCGGGATTACTTGTAATGCTGGTGCAAGGCAGCTGGCAACGTTCCCTTCAGGACACAGAGGAGGCATCCAGGTATTAAGTCTGTAGACTTGAACTAATGTAGCACTATGGTTATATTATAGCCTGTGAAAACTATGATTAGTGAATGGGTCTCAGTAATTTAAAATAAATACTCTACATAATTTTCAAAAGTTTAAAATATCATTGTGATAAAGTTGTTTCTGGAGTATAGATCAAAGTATGTTGTTTCACAACCAGAGGAGTAAGCAATGTTGAAAAATGTGTTACATGGGAAATTATAGCTCGTGGAAGTCTTCAGCTGATCCTATCTACCCATTCATTCACCACTCACACACTGCATAGTAGATTATTTTAATTACTCACACCAACTTTTTCTTTTTATTCCTTTTTAAAAATAACAGTTTCTTGCTAATTGTATAAGTCATACATGTTCATGATAACAAATATGCAAAAAATGTTATGTATTAATATGTACTATATATAAAAATATCTCAGATCATTATACAGCTTCATAGCATGCCTTTTATCTCAGCACTGTATTGTTACCTTTTTCTTTTATCATGAGGAGTATCTATCAAATGTGTGATATCTAATGGCTACATACTATTTCACCTCATAAATGCACAATATTTATTTAGCTCTTCCTCTTCTATTGAACACTTGGATTCCTAAATTTTCCCACAAAGAATGCAGCAAATAATATTTCTCTCTACATCTTTTTTACTGTTTATCTGAGGTTAGATTTCTAGTAGTAAAATTGCTGTGACAAAGGGTTCGAATGACTTTAAATCTTTCAAGTCTTTGCCAACTTGCTTTCCGGAAAAGACACACACGCACACTCCCATCAGCGTTACGGAAATATTCCACTCACAATACGCACCCCTGTATTTAGTCTTTGCAATTTGATAGATGAAATGGTATATCAATTCTATTTCTGAGTATGAATCACATTGGATGGTTCCCCATATTTGCCACACCAATCAACTGTTGATTACCAACATGTAGATTATCCACTGTATAGTTTGAAATTAGCAATAGCTTCTCTTTGTCTTTCTTTGAACTTTTAATTCTTTCTCTTTCACTATTAGCTATCATGTAACCAGGTAATGAAGCTACATTTTTATATTAAAACATACAAAACAAAATTGGGAACATAGATCAGCTGCCCAAATGATTTGAAATTCTTTACTCTTTTAAAATAATCAAATCATTGCTCTCTTCTGTCATTATTGGCACAATCCTAAGTAGATTAATTAGTTGAAAAAAATATTTACTTTATCTTATTTCAGTAAAGAAGAAACCAGTTAAAAACCTGTTAGTAGGATTCAGATTCACAGTGTATTCAACCCTAATATAGTTCTGAAATTCTCATGGCAAACAAGGTCTCTCTGATACCAGCTGAAATCAAGGCACCTGCCTTTCAATTTCATGTGGTCTTGTGTTTTGAGGTCATCCTCAAGTGAGTCTACTCTTGAGGAGAGAGTTAGTTGCACCATTGTTCTTCACAGCTCATTCCCAGCTCCCCAGAGAGACCCGCTCAATGATCCGAATCAGATGAATGAAGACAAGCGCCATTCCCAAGGCACATTCACCAGTGACTACAGCAAATACCTGGACTCCAGGCGTGCCCAGGATTTCGTGCAGTGGTTGATGAACACCAAAAGAAACAAGTACGAGTCTAAACCTAGTCTAAAATGTGCACACAAATGTATTACTTAAATATGTCTAAAATTTCTCTCAACTTCTTTACATTATCAGGCTCATCAAACAATGCCCATAAGCTTTTTCAGTTTTGATGATTTTCAAGATTGGTGATGCTATCCTCTGTATTATGCTTCTGAATGTCTCAACTATAACCCCACCAAATGCTTTATTCACCCTCTGATGGAACGTAGGCTTTAAATTATTTTCCCAACTCTGGCCTCGTTGTTAATATTTACTCTCTTGCTCACTTTCTATTCACATTGAAAGCTGCATTTTGTAGACTTGCAAGATTAGGGATTTAATTTCTGACCAAAAGATGAGAGCAAATTCAACATTCCCTTCTAGGGTTCAAACTCTCATGGCTGTGATCACATTCAAAGTAACCCCTAGCCAAGTTAATCATGGTAAGGAATGGAAACAGATGCAGTCTTTTTCTTGTAGAATACAATCCAAGATACACATTTAAAATTATAGCCTAGCTGCACCGCATAAAGAGAGAAGAAAGCAAATAAGAACACAAGCCTATCATAAGGCATACATTTTAATTTTGGATTTTCATTCACAGTGTTGGGTTTTATGATGCATGTAGGCTACTGAAGGAAATCATCCACAAGGGTTTCACAGAGATGGTGGAATTTCACAATTTCTTTGGAAGGTGGCCCATGAGGGAAGAGAGTTATGCATTCAAAGTAGCTGAAGGAATCTAAGAATCAGGAAAAGGGCATAGATTTGTCTGGATAGAATGGGAAAGGGAGAAAGAGAGTGAGAGAGAGAAAATGAACATGGGTCAGCAGGAAGAATTGGAAAGACAGGGTTGTTGACCAAAAGTTCTTAAAGTGGAGGGCATGACAGGAAAAAGGGTGGTCGTGGTGAGAGCACACCCTGGGAGCAGCCCTGTTAGGGACTATAGACGTGGTCATTGGTGAAATATGAAAAATCACAAATTTGAAAAAAATGAAGACAACTGTCCTAATTTCTAGGAAGAGAATGCCACAGTTTGGTAAATTAATGTAAAGTAAACCTTGCTTTCAGAGATTTCTATTGCATTTAAGATGAAACCCCCCAGGGGTAATAAATGCAGGAGAAACAGAGGGCAGCTAGTCAACCACCTACACAAAACACTGCACACTCTTGAGGGTGATACGGGGTCATCATCTTAGCTTTCCTCATTGCTGTCCCATCTCACATTTCCTTTTCTCCATTACCATGTGGTCTTTTTGATGACATTTTTGAGATGATCCATTGCTTTCCCTTGACTCAGTTATCTGTCTGTGAACTCATACGCACTACCGACAAACAGCTGCCTTGTTTACAAGCTGCATAGCACATTGAAGGTCCACACACACAGAGACTAAGTAAATGCGGCACCAATAATCAAGGGCACAGACAAGCAGCGGAGGTGAAAATGGGTGCACTGAGTGAAATGGGGGAGCATTAGCTCTTCTTAATGGTCACTATTCCTCTCCCATCAAACTCCAACTCAGATAATTAATGTAGTTTCGAGGTGAGCTACTCTCATCTCCCAGATCTCCTAAGCCCCTTGTACATAGAACCCTCAACCCAAAGCTGCCACTGCTTATAGAACCATACTGCTAAGGACACAGATCTTCAATGTAACTTTCACATGTATTTCAGGAATAACCTTGCTAAACGTCATGATGAATTTGAGAGACATGCTGAAGGGACTTTTACCAGCGATGTAAGTTCCTATTTGGAAGGCCAAGCTGCCAAGGAATTCATTGCTTGGTTGGTAAAAGGCCGAGGAAGGCGAGAGTAAGTCTGTATACTCTTACTTTTTTTTTTTTTGCGTGATGATGACAATTTAGACTACAGTTGTCTACATACAGATTTGAATTATGGAAGAAATTACTGTGGTCTCACAAAGGAAATAACTCCTATTGTAGGAGAGAGTCTATAAGAATCTAATCTGTTTTATCAGTAGTAGTAAGTATTAATAATAGAGTCCAAAAAGTGACATTTTTATCCCACATTAGAGTTGTGTTATAATTAGACTATTAACTTGTTAATCCAAGACACTTTTGAGACTAGAGTGCTTTTGAGAACTACACCAGGACAATAAGCTTAAACCACAACTGTCCTAGGAACACTAAGGATAAGGAAAAAAGAAAGAATGTTGAAAACTTAGTTTGACTTTAACTATTTACAGATGAGATCAATATATATTTACATGTTAGTAAGTATTCAGGTAAAAATCGGATGAAGACTGAAGGGAACTAAACTTAAGATGCTTAATGAAACGACACCCAAAATAGAGATGTGTTCAAATGTCCATATATTTAACAACATACCCACTTTTATGGGACTGTCACATAGATAACCGTTACATTTTCATATTTGAAAACGAGGCTAAGACCTGTAGGTACCACCTTGGATCTCACCACAACCAAACCCACCCCTGAACCATCTCATTTTCTCCTGACTGTTTTGGTTGACATTTGAATTATGAAAAGCAGGAAATTCACATGCAACTCAACTTTTCAGTGAGATTTAAAAGAAGCTTATGGAGACTTAAAGAAATCTTAAGATGCAAGGGAACTGGTATTGTCACAGTTTTTTTAAAACATTAATAATCCAGTTTACAAAATCAGTGGTAAAATTGTTACTTACACTTGATAATTTACACTGTTTTAAAGGGATACCAAAAATTCTGCTAATTACACTGATCAAAGAGAATACCAGATATAGACTGAGGTTTAATCCCTTAATACTGCACTTTGCAAGGCTGTTCTGATAATCACTAGTTTTATAGCATAGCATATATTTTCTGAATCATAAACAAATTAATAGTCTCAATAATCACTTCTGTGTTTCCAGTGTACTAAAATCTTAGAAGTGGCTGGAACCTTGAAAAAAGCATGAAATTATACAGACTGGGTTTCCCATCCCAGCTCTGCCCCCTTCTTCCCGGAGCAGGCCCATTCCGACATGACCGGTTCATACAGGTTTCTAGGAAGCTTTTCATGGTAGGCCCTCTGTGAATAGAAACTTAGTTTTCTCAATGACCCTCACCTGTCTCCAGTGATAGGCAACCAGTAAACATTTATTTAACGCATTTAACTGAGTACTGATTTTTCTCCTTTTTCTCAGTTTCCCAGAAGAAGTCGCCATCGTTGAAGAGCTCCGCCGCAGACACGCCGACGGCTCCTTCTCTGATGAGATGAACACAGTTCTTGATACTCTCGCCACCAGGGACTTTATCAACTGGTTGCTTCAGACCAAGATTACTGACAGGTGATTGCATTTTAATTCATTCTGAAAACCATCAAAATTGTCATAAATATTATCATACTGCTACAAGTTGTTCCCTATGTGGGGAGGAGAGTCTTGGTATATAACCAAAATTATGAATCATTTAGGAGGACGTTATTGTATTTGTTTTAAATCATTATGCTTTTATGCATTCACCCATTTATTCCAAAAACATTTCCTGAGTTTCAATAAGGGACAGGGCATTAGGAACACAGATAAGAATACAACATGGAAGTTTCATTCACATATTAATGTCGCATTACAAATTTCTACATATTTTGAAATTTTAGCACAAAATAAAATTCCAGTATATTTGGTAGTGTGCACTTAATGTAGTAAGCATATTGATAAAAAATTTAAACACCAAAATTAACCACTTATCTTGATAGGCTGTAATTGCTTTTTTATAATTATTTAACATTTCATATTTCCTGTTAGGGAAACTTTAGGATAACTCATCTTTAAACACAAATATTTGAAAAGTTCAAAAGACTAAGGGATTAGTCTCCCCAATTCCTGTATAATAAGATATAAAGTTTAACAAATAACTTTAGCAAAACAAATGTTTAAAGTGCTGCCTGGATAATCTATGTCATCTGAGTATTCTAGCAGTTACATCACGCCTTCTGTTTTTTATCTTTAGGAAGTGAGTAGGCCACTGTTCAGGACCACCTCCATCACCTGCCAGCCACGTGGGATGTTTGAAGTTTTAAGTTCTGTAAATTTAAGAGGTGTATTTTGAAGCCATATTGCTTTGCATGCCAATGAATAGATTCTCTTTTGATGTTATGTGGCCAAAAGATTACAACTGGAATAAACCATTGTCAAAATATTGCTAAAATATCTGCATTAAAATATAAAAGTGAAAAATCTCTTATTTTCTTCTTATTTTGGATGAAATACCCTAACCTGCTTATAGTTAGCCATGAAGTTGTTTTTCTATGATATAATTTGTACATATAAATTATTTCAATCACAAAATGTCTGCATTATAATAAGAATAGGACTGGTAGCCACAGTGGTGAAACTGGAGAGAGAACTTTCTTCTCGAAACTTTTGTCATAAAAACACTTAGCTTTCAATATATCAAAGAAAGACTTAAATAAAATATTCAAGCTTCTTTCCCATTGTCTGCTTTCTCTCTTCTTCATGCCCCCACTCCTTCCAAACACCTCTTCTTCCTGAGCTGGTAGCCCACAACCCAAATCTGGTCAGGCATCGCTTCATATTGTGAATGGCTGCATGTTACCATTTGGAGCCAACACTGGAAACTCATGGTATTTTACATATATGTATTGATGTCAGGCTTCTCCGGAAAGATTGGGACTTCAGGCAATATTGGATCTACAAAACAAATCTCTTCTGCCTTTTTTGAAGAGTCACATGCTCTTCAGATCACTGCTGTGCCCACTCCACATACACACAAACTACACACATATGTGTGCTCACACACCACAACCTCATAATGTACACAGGCAGGCACTTTCCCCTAGTCCACTTTGTTCATACATCTCACTGGCCTGGTGCCTGATGACATTTAAGTGTCTGTCATGCCCTGTACCCTGCAATGTCCGGTGTCTTATGCCAATCTGGTGTTGACTGCCATGCCAGAGATTATTTTTTTAGTCTACAGCATTGCCAACTCTCTTTCTCCCTTTTTTAATTGAAATATAATAAACACATAACATCATGTAAGTTTAAGTTGCACAATGAGCTAATTTGATACATTTATTTATTGCCATATGATTACCACCTTAGTTTTAGCTCACTTTCTATCAAGTCACATAATTATTATTTCTTTTAGGGGATGAAAACATCTAAGATCTAGTCTTTTACAAATTTTTAGTGTATAATACAGTACTGTGGATTGTAGTGACTATGCTGTGCATTAGATCACCAGAATTTACTCATCTTCTAGTTGCAAGTTTGTACCCTCTGACAAAATCTCCCCAATTCCTGTACCCCCATCCCCTGCCAGGCCCTGGTAACCACCGTTCTACTCTCTGTTTCAATGAGGTGGAACTTTTTAGATTTCACATGTAGGTGATTTTACAGTATTTATTATTCTCCATTTGGTTTATCTCACTAAGCATAATACACTCAAAGTTCATTCCCATCATTGGCAAATGGCAGGATTTCCTTTCATCTCATGGTTGACAGAGCAAACAAAAAATTGGTAATATCTGATAAACTCAATTAACAAAATAAGCTTGACATTTATAGTACATTACATCTACTAATAATAAAATTAATATTCTAAGCACACAGAGAATGTTTACCAAGATTGACTTAATACTGGATTGAAAGTCTTCTATAAACTTCAAAGATGAAATTATTCAGAGTATGCTTTCTGACCATAGTGGAATTAAGCTAGAAATTAAAAACAAAAAATACCTTACAAATTCACAATTGCTTGAAACTAGGCAATTATTTCTATACAATCCATTGGTCAAAGAAGAAATCATAAAGAAAAATTTTAAAATACTTTTGAATTCTATGGTAATGAAGATATAATAAATACAAACTGGAAATAAAACTAAAGCAGTGTTTAAGGGTAAAAGATAGTTTTAAATGCATTTGTTAGAAAAAATAAGTTAGAAAAAAATCAATAGCCTAGGTTTTACCTCAAAAAAGTAAAAAAAAAAAAAAAAACCCAGCCCTGGTTGGTGTCGCTCAGTGGATTGAGTGCTGGCCTGTGAACCAAAGAGTCACTGGTTCGATTCCCAGTCAAGGCACATTCCTTGGATTGTGGGCCAGGTCCCCAGTTAGGGGCATGCAAGATGCAGCCACACATTGATGTTTCCCTTTCTTTCTTCCTCCCTTCCCATTTCTCTAAAAATAAATAAAAATAAAATCTAAAAAACAAATCTCAGTAACTATCAAAAAATAAGCAAAACAAAATAAACAATTAGGAGAAAATAATGAAACACAGAAAAATTGGTAGTAAAAATTAAGAAAGCCAAAAGTTGGTTCTTTGGCCAGATTAATAAAACTAATAAGTCCCTAGCAAGATTAGGCAAGAAAAAAAGAGGAAAATTACCAATATATATAATAAAAGGGGACAACTTTAAAATCTTACAGACAATAAAAATAAAATAAGAATATAAAAATATATGCCTGATAAATTTGACAATTAGGTGAAATGGACAAATTTCTTTAAAACTCTTACTAAAATAGACGCAATGAATAGGAAAATCTTTAAAATCCTCTGTGTAGTATAAAAGTTAGATATGTTATTTTGAAGTTTTTTCCAGAAAGAACTTCAGGCCCAGATGGCTTAACAGGTGAATTTTTCTAAACATTTAAGGAAGAGAAAACACCAATATTACATAAACTTTTCAAAATAATGGGAAAATAAGGAATATTTCCAAGCTCATTTTATATGGCCAGGATAACATTGATATAAGAATCTGAATCTGATAAATATTTTACAGAAAAGGAAAATAAAAAACCAATCTTGATTCATGAACAGAAGTGAAAAATCCTATACAAAATATCAATTAATCAAATCTAGCAATATATAAGAAAAACTATTATATTATAAGAGAAGTGCATTGTAAGAATTTCAGAGTGGTTTATTATTTCTTAAAAATTAATATAATTCACAACACAACAGAAATAAACAGGAGAAAATTCATACACTCATTTCAATAAGTGTAGCAAACACATCTGAGGAAATTCAAAACCTATTAACATTTCATTACATTCTCAGAAGGAAATAACAAAGTTAAAATCTTTAACTACTTTGGGTAGAAAAACAATAAATAAATAATTTTATTATGTATTATAAGAATAATAAATCAAAATTATGATTTCATGAAAAGCAACAGAGAACACCACTAGCCAACCTGAGCAAAGAACAAAATGAAATAATATATAATATAAAATGAACTGGAAAACAACCATTTAGACAGATGAAATTAAAATAAATTTGAGACCAATGAAATAGCTGAACAAAAATATTTATATATCTGGCAGATATGGATAAAATTTTAAAATATATTTCATTGATTATGCTGTTACAGTTGTCCCAATTTTTCCTCCTTGGCCCCCCTCCACCCAGTACTCCCCATTCACTCCAGCAGCCCCCCTCCCCTTTAGTTCTTGTCCATGGATCATACATATAAGTTCTTTGGCTACTCCATTTCCTATACTATTCTTAACATCACCCTCTCTATTCTCTACCTACCAATTTGTAGTTCTTAACCCTTGCACCTTTTTCTCCATTCTCCCCTTTCCCCCTTCCAACTGATAACCCTTCAAATGATGTCCATATCCATGATTCTTTTCTGTGATGCCTGTTTGTTTACTTTGTTTTTTAGATTCAATTGTTGATAATTGTGGATTTATTGCCATTTTAATATTCATAGTTTTCATCATCTTTTTCTTAAATAAGTCCCTTTAACCCATTAACATGGCTTAGTGATGATGAACTCCTTTAGCTTTACATTGTCTGGGAAGCACTTTATCTGCCTTTCCATTCTAAATGATAGCTTTGCTGGATAGAGTAATCTAGGTTGTAGGTCCTTGCTTTTCATCATTTTGAATACTTCTTGCCTGTCCTTTCTAACCTGCAAAGTTTCTTTTGAGAACTCAGCTGACAGTCTAATGGGAACTTTTTTGTAGGTAACTATCTGCTTTTTTCTTGCTGTTTTTAAGATTCTCTCTTTATCTTTAACTTTTGGCATTTTAATTATGATGTGTCTTGGTGTGGTCCTCTTTGGGTCCATCTTGTTTGGGATTCTCTTTGCTTCCTTGACATGTATGTTTATTTCCTTCACCAAACTAGGGAAGTTTTGTTTTTTCTCTTCTCTTTCTTTCTTTTTTTTAAAGATATTTTTTAAAAGATTTTTTTATTTATCTTTAGAGGGAAGGGAAGGAGAGAGGGAGGAAATATCAATGTATGGTTGCCTCTCGTGTGTCCCCTGCTAGGAACTGGCCTGCAACCTAGGCATGTGCCCTGACTGGGAATCGAACCATGACCCTTTGTTTCGCAGGCCCGCGCTCAATCCACTGAGCTACGCCAGCCAGGGCTTCTCTTCTCTTTCTTTCATCCCTATGATTTGAATGTTGCAATGCTTGAAGTTGTCCCAGAGGCTCCTTAGCCTATTCTTGTTTTCTTGGATTCTTTTTTCTTTTTGCTATTCTGATTGAATGCTTTTTTCTTCCTCATGTTCCAAATCATTAATTTGATTCTCAGCTTCATCCATGCCACTGTTGGTTCCCTATAAATTTTTCTGTATTTCACTCAGAGTAAACTTCATTTCTGCCTGGGTCTTTTTTATGCTGTTGAAGTAACCAATGAGTTCCTTGAACATCCTAAACACCAGTGTTTTGAACTCTGCATCTGATAAATTGCTCATCTTCATTTTTTTAGTTCTTTCTTTCAAGTTTTTTTCCTGTTCTTTCATTTGGGCCATAGTTCTTTGCCTTAATGTTGGCAGCCTCCCTGTGTTTGTTTCTATGTATTAGGTGGAGCTGCTTTGACCACTTGTTTTAGTAGCATGACCTATTGTAGAAAATTAAACCAGTAAGTTGGATGGGGCAGAGCCTTAGGTAATTGCCAGGGTGGGGCAACTCATGTGAACCAGGTTGATGTAGTCTTCAATATAGAGTCACCACTCTGTGGCTCTGTGTTGGGGAGGGCTCAGAAAGTGCAGAGTGATACTGCCTGACCTGTGGATTTTTGACTGGGAAGAAGTTGTCCCCCAGCACTTGTCCTGATGTGGGACATTTTAATTTCTCCCTGAATGCCACTGGTGCTCTTCCAACAGCTGCCCCAGTGCTTGAGCCCAGAGAAAATGAGTCCACATAAGTCCTAAATCCATTGTGGTCTCTTTAAGAGGAGACAGCTGAGAATCTCACAGTTTCTTCCACTGCCCCAATCCCCACTGGTTTTTACAGCCAAAGGTTATGGGGATTTATTTTCCTGGCACTGCACCCCTGGACTGAATGGACTGGTGTTGGGCTGGGATCCCTCGCTCTCAAGGTATCCCTCCTGATCTTTATCTACCACATGTGTGAGTGGGACCACCTGTTCTGCATCTGTGCCTCTCTGTGCATCTCCATGCCTCCACTCCTCCTACCCATCTGGATGAATGTAACTTCTTTAATTCCTTGGTTGCCGGACTTCCATACAGCTCGATCTTCTGATGATTCTGGGTATACTTCTTTGTAGCATAGTTGCAATTTTTGCTGTGTTTGTATGAGGAGGTGAGCCATGTTTACCTATGCCTCCATCTTGACTGGAAGTCTGGAAAAAAAATTTTTTCATGTAATTTTTAAAAAATTGTCACTAGTAGAGATTTAAAAAAGTTTAAGTACTCTGATTTTTATAGAAGAAATGTTTAAAAGTATCAAAGAATTATCTCATAGAAAGGTACCAAATCCAGATCATTTCATGTGGACTTTTATCAAACTTCAAAGAGTGAGTAATTACTATGCTTCATAAATTATTCCAGAGGCCTGGGGAAAACCAAGAACAGCCTAATCCTTTTAATAGAGTGAGTATAACTATAGGGAACCCTTTTGTGTGGTGTGGGAATACAGCCCAACTCCCACTCAGAAAAGCCAATGGGAAGTGAGGTCCTGCCCACAGGACCCATGCCCACAGATAGGTTCTCCTGTGGGGAATCAGGGCTGCATTGTACCTATGCTACTATGAGACTTGCTTTTGCTAAAACTCCCTCACCCCAGATTGAGGCAGCAGATGTTTTCTGCATATCTCTAACTTCCTAAAATCTGTGCTAAACCTCCCAAGTTCAGAGAGTAACCAGATCAACCACTTTTCCCCTTTGTCTGCAACATCCTTCCCTTTGAAGTAATTAGCAACATTCTTTCCTTTGTTATCTGTAAAAGGTCATCACCTAAGGCAAACCTGTGCATAGTAAATGAGGACCATCCTCAATGTAACGTACCCAGAAAAGCAATGAAAGCTTGTCTAGGCAGGGGCCAGGGCCCTTGATCTCACTTAGAGAGTGGCCACGCAGTCCCTTTTCTCCACAGGATTTCCATGTGTATCTGTGTGTATTTGCTCACTGTGGCCACAACACACAGATCCTGCTGGCCAGGATCCGCATCATATAACATTAAAACTTAAACTTGATAAAGAAAGAAGAAACAAAAAGAAAGTTATGGGCTAACTTCACTTATGAATATTGATTTTGAAATCTCAAAGTATAATCAGCAAATAGAATTCAACAGAATATTAAAAATATTAACACACAATGACCGAATGTAATTTATTCTAAAATTGTCCAGGGTGTTTCAATATTAGGAAATCTAATGATGTAATTATATCATATTAAGAGATCTAAAAAACGTTTTTATTATTATTTCCATGCACACTGCATGGGCCTTAGACAAATATATATAGACAGTCCTCATACAAAAACTTAATAAAATGATATTAATACATTATATACTGATATCAATTTTGCAAAATCCAGCAGACTTTTAAATGGTGGCAAAGATATGCAACAAGTGGAAGTCTCATACATTCCTGGTGGTAATATAAAATTAGACAATCATTTATGAAGAACATATGATAGTTTACTAAAAATTTAAACATATACCTACTCTATACATTAACCAAAAGCAGATTATTATAAGCAATGTAAATACCCATTTATCTATCCATAAGCTACTGCCTGAATGAATCACATTGTGTTGAAAAAGACGGGAACTAAACAGACATTTAAAATATTTGTATTTATGTATGTGCACGTATGATTTGGACAATAGTGCTCTTAATGGCTTTCATTATAGATAAAAAATTGGAAACAACATGAATGTCCATCAACGGAAAAGTGGACAGAAAAATTAGCATATTCATAGTTTAAAATTACAAAATAAAAAAGATAAATTATTAATTCATGTAGCAACATGGATACATGTCACAAACAATGTGTTGCACAAAAATAGCCACATACATAATAGAATATAGCACCTAATTCTATTTATATGACATTTAAGAAGCCAAATACAAAATAGAACATAATACGTTTTTATCTTTATATGAAGTTTAAGAACTATATGAACTAAGCAATAGTCATAGAATGGTTTAGTAGTTGCCTCTGGGCATGGGGGAAGTATGGAATTTGAGTAGAAATGAACAAAATAGAGCTTTCTGGAGTGATGGAAATGTTTTATTTCTTGATTGAGTTGTGGGTTACATGGGTGCATACATTTATCAAAAGTCAGCAAAATGTACACTTAAGATCTGCAAATTTCACTGCATATAAATATATACCTTAATAAATAAATCTCAACATGCAAAATCCATATGATTACATCAGTATGATGATCTGATTTATACTGAGATTTACTTATATTTACACTCTACTGAGATCTTATTTCTAATTCAAAATCTTTATAATACATTCTGTTGACAAATATGCAGTTACACAGAGTCTTTAAAACATACAGATCAACATGCAAAATGTTATTACCACTTAAAGAGGGGAATTTGACAGTATACCAAAACTACTTACACATTTTGTCTTCGACTCAACAGCTCTAGTTCTAAAAATTTGCCCTAAAGATTAACACTGAAAAATAAAAATCTATAATGTTATTCTTTGAAGATATTGATTACTCATTATAAAAAAACAGAAACAACCTACATACCCATCCAAAGGTTACTGATTGAATGAAATACACATCCACAAAATCAAAATTTCAATAACCATTAAAAAAAGAATAGTCATAAAGATAGCTATAATTTTAGTAGTATTATTAGTATGATCATTCTGAAGCTGTTAGAAATTAGGTTCTCACTACCTTAGTGCATGAGAAGGGGGAAAATAATACGGACGAGGAAAGGCAAGGAAGTGCTATGTGGAGATGAACTGGAGGTATTAGTATGTGTATGTCTGCATGCATATATATGCACTTCTTTATACACACACATGAATTACATATGTGCAATGCATATATTTATAGGTGCGCCCGCAAACATATATGTCTATGCACACATGTATAATAGCATATGATACACATCTGTAATATACATGGCATATGTGTATATATGTATGTGTGTATACGCACACATATGACGTGTGTGTGTGTATGGAGGGAGAGAGAATTTAGCTACACTACTCTGTAACATTGCTACATCAACAACCACTTTGTGTGGCTAATAAGCTGATGGGGTCTTGAACTGTCACTAGCCTCTCCCTGCAGCCCATGGCCTAGATAACAACTTCAGAGTCATAATTAAATATAAGTCCCTGTGGGACTCCTCCAATAATCCTTGTTATAAGCATTCTCTATGCCTCCCAGAGCTCCCCTTGTGCACCCCTTAGATAAAACAAGACTCCCATGGGGCTTACCAAAACCCCACTCTTTTGATTTGAGTTGACCAATCCAGCCTTAGCTCAGAACCCCAAAGGCATGTCACCCTCAGACCCTAATAAAAGCATGTGCCGTGGGTCTTCCCCCACTCTCTCTCTCCGTCTGCATGATGCCTTGACCTCCCAGTGCAGCCCCTCAAGGGTACTAACTATGTCATAAACTTCTCTATTTCATTTTCTCTTACGGTCTTTTGTCGAATCTTGGCTCACCATCCCACACTGGTGGGCTTTATTGAACAAATATTAATTTAACAAAGTCACAATGACACACATCACACACACATGCACATAGTTAGAAATACCATTTCCCACCCAAAATATCGAGAGTGCCTTGGAGAAATGTGTGAGTCTCTGAGGTGCGTAACACAGAAGGTGAGCTTGGTACACCCCGTGTACCAAGAAAGTAAGGAAAATGCTCAGTGCTCGTGGAAGAGAGGCGTGAATGTGACAAAAGGCTACCAGTTGGCACACCTTGAGCATGAGACATATATGAGTGTTCATTGCACTATTCTTTTGACTATTTCATAGGTTTAAATTTTTTCTATGTAAAAGATATTTTTAAAATTTATTGTCATTGAAGATTGCTGGGATATCAACCCATTACTTCAAAAAAGATAAACATAGAAAAGGAAGTAAGCATTTGTTATACTTTTTCTGAAACAAACTTCTTCAGAGTAACTAAATAGTTGGTAAAATATTTTAAATAAAATTCCAGTTAAATAATAAAAAAGAAATTGTAGAATTAGAAAAATATCACCATTCAGCAATCTTTAGGAAAAATAACAGATCCAGAAAACAACCACTGTCAAAAGATACAGAAAACGTTAGGTGCAGATTTAATGAGGGACTGTGCCATGCGTGGACCAGGCTGACGTCTGACCCCTGGAAGCACCATGTGATGCAGTAGAGAGAATCACCCCAAACTAGTGTTGATTAAAGATTGTGCCTGAATCTATAAAACATCTTAATCTAAATGCCAGCTAATAAGAAATATGGAGGAAACTATGAGCCAAATGCAAACTATTAAACACATTATAGAACAAATTATTCTGTTTCTATATCAGATAATTATTTCTTAAAAGGAAAGAAATTCGATACAGAATAAAAGAGATGTGGTAAAGACAGCAATCAAGGCAGTTGTGGACCTCATCTGGATTTCAAACTATGGAAAAACTTGATAAAATTAGAAAAATTTGAAAATAATTTGGGTGTTAGTATTAAAACCCAATGGTTAATTTTGAGAGTATACTAGTGGCCATATATTACATTTAAATTATATATATAATTCAGATATGCATATTGAGCACTTACAGGTGAAATGATGAAATTTACTTAAATAACTCTAGCCTCTCCCACAAAGGAAGACAGAATAGATAAAATATCATTGGCAAAGTATTGATAGTTATTGAGGTTGAGTGATACATATATGGGGATTTATTATGCTAATCTCTCTACTTCTCTTTGTGTTCGAAAATTTCTATAAGAAAGAAGAAAAAGAAAGAACACAGTGGCTCGTCCAAGGATGTAGCAATGGATCGGAGTTCAACGGACAGATTTGAAATGCAATCTGAAGCAGAAGGGAACTAGTTGGGTGTGGGAGAGAGGCAGCAGCATGCTGGGTAATGCTTAACAACCTGTCCTCTAGGGGTGGGGAGAGAAATTCCTGATCTGTAGTTATCACCAACATTCATGGTATGTGAGCTCCCACCATGGCTGGTCTCACGTGGACCTGGGAAGAAATGTGCTCTCTTCCCTCTCTCCAGGAAATGAGCCCCCACTGTTATTCCACAGGCTGAGAGGGAGTGATGAGTAAAGGGTTACTCCGAAATTTTTATATTCAACAACTGGGTCGTGTAGCTGTTAGGTGAGCGAGACCCGTGTAATTTGGACATTAAAAGTAAATACACGTTGGAATAAAAGAATACCAATTTCAGAATAGTGAGTTACCTCTGGCTGGGAGTCCAAAGAAGCAAGGACTAGGCACAGTACTTCAACTGTTATGGTATTTGGAATTTTATATGTTAAGGTTGTACAAGGGTGATTATATGAGTGTTCACTTAATTGTTTTTATATCCTTTTGAATTTCTTAAGTGGATCATAATATATTATAGATGAAATGAAGATAAGAAAGAGAATGAGAAGGAAAAGCTGTTGAGTGCCAGCTTCTCAATAAAATAGCCATGGAGACAGAATAATGAGAAGGGCTCAGCACCCTCATCACCATCCATTATTCTGTAGCCCTAGCTGGGGGATTCTGGTTATGTTTCCATAAACCGAGCTCCTCTCGTCACCATAACAACTCCCATAGCATAGCATACGGATGTTTACATAGACTGTATTCCACCCACTGGTATTCACTTGAGTCATAGTATCTTGGGAGATGGGTGGGTGTTTAGAAACACACTGGTCCATATGTATTTTGGAGCAGTCACTGTGACCCTTACGTTTTAGCCCAAGTCTCCTGTCCAATTTCATTTTCTCTTACAATTGCAATTCTTCCTCTGGCCATATTATTGCTCTGGCTGTCTTTCGCGTTAGTCACAGATGTCTAGGTCTCCTCCACCAGATCAATCCCCTCTCTTTTAATTTTTTTTAACCTGGGGTGACTATTGACCTCATAAAAAACAAAAAGAAACCTAAAAACTAGAGAGAAGTGGCAGTTTGGACAGTGTTTCGGTGATTCAGTTGAAAAATGATAAAGACTTGAGTTAAAACACTGAGAGTGACCAGACAGGAAGAGGTAAACATGACATTAGGGAGACGGACTGAGTGGAAGACTGTGGCATGGAAGTTATGTTCTGGACTCTGGTTTGCCTTCTCGATGGTGTCATTCACTGAAGAGCACTACACTCACCCTCACTCAGCATCATAGCTAGGGCCCTTGACTTTAGGCAAGATAACATACAAAAAGCTGATTTTACCACAGGTTAACTGGTATACAAAGAGTTAAGTTTCTGTGGTGTCTCAATGTTATAACAAAATGACATGAATGGAACAACATTATTCAAGGGCTTGCTTAAATATTGGATGTGGCGGAGGTCTTGGAAGTGGGAGGGGAAAGAGTAGGTTTAGTTTGGAGCATAAGGAAGATGTCCAGTTGACTTCTGCGTCCAGCCCTACCCCACAAGAACCCACTGAACTTGTCTCACAAGAGTGCCGGGGGTCAACTTACAGTGGACTGAGAAAAGACAAGAAAATGACAAGTACAGATAACACATGTCGACTAGACCATTGTGGTCTTTGTGGTCAAGTTTTTCCCTAAAGAATGTCCTTATACATAAGAAGGACATAAGAGCAGTATGTTTGGAAGCAGTATGTCTGGACTTGACACTATATTTGCAAAACGTATTATATAAAATTGAGAAAA
>PVKM010001065.1:0-85571 GCA_004027735.1 Carollia perspicillata
AAAAAAAAAAAGACCCTGTTTTACAGAGCTGGAAGGCCAGGAGAACAGAGAGGATGAGTGTGTTTCTGTGTGCTGTAACGGATAACCTGTGTCACAAACACAGTACCATCTGGCAGACGTGAGAAGAAATCATTTAAATCAACAACGTGTGTAATGAGCTACCATCTGATTCCTGTTAATCAGGCCTTCCTTTCTAAAACCGTCTTCCCTTGGTTTCCATGACCCTGTTCTCTCCTGCTTCTCCCTCTGGCTGATCATCATCCTCTTCTTGGCCCTTAAACACGGAGTTCCCTCGGGATCATCCCTGTACTTCTCTTTCCATGACCTCCTCTCTGGCAGTATCGTGCCTTTACATCACTCTCCAAACACAGCCTCCAGCTGTGTCTGCAGCCCTGACCTCCCTCCTCTCCATCCTGCTGGCTGGCTGACTTTTTCAAACTCAGTATTTCCAAAGCTGAGGTCATTTTTCTAACCAAGATGGCCCTATTTTTCAAATTCTCCCTTTCTATCTGCAGCCCTACCATTTTCTGGGTCTCAGGGCGTCCTCTCTCTGCCACCACCCAGCTCCCCCCAAATCTAGCCATGCCGTCAATTCTTTGACCTCGGTGACTTCCATTTCCTCTTTCTTTTCCATTTCAGGCCAACATCTTTAGCTTTTTAACCAAAATCCTATCTTTCCTTCCCACCAACCATTCACCCCTCCTCCCTTCTGCCACATGAATCTTCTACAGTTCACATTCTTCCCACTCCAGTGTTCTTTGTCAGTCCTCACTTGAGCATGTGATTATTGATTTTAGGGAGAGAGAAATTGTTTAACCTCCCTTACGTGCCCCAGGTGGGGATTGAACCCACAACCTAAGTACGTGCCCTGACCAGGAATCAACCCCGAAGCCTTTTGGTGTATGGCACAACACTCCAACCAACTGAGCCACCTGGCTAGGGTCCTACTCAATGTTCTTGATTGCTCCCCTGGTTTGCAAAAAAAAAGCCCAGATTTTTATTCTAGTATAAAATCTTCTCCATGATCAAACTGCTTTTTAAATCCTTATTTACTCAACTCCAGATGAACAGAAAGGAAGTAATATGAACCGAAACTCTTTTTTTCTTCCAGAATTCCATAATGTTTTCCTTTTCTCGTGACACTCTTCTAACTTCACTTAATTTATGTGCATACTTTCCTTTTCCATGCTGGACCCACGTATGGTTTCTCTCAGTATTCCCACAGAGTTGCATGTAGCAGGTATTTATTGGATGAACGATTGGTCCTGTGGTGGAAATTCAACTCCTCTTTGGCCCATGCATTCAGCAAATATTTACTGAACGCTTTCCTATGGGTCAGGTACTCCGAGGCACTGGGGCATCATGGGCAGAGTCTCCGCCTCTTTTTTCCTTTTGCATTGAGTTTATTCCTCATTTAATTTTTAAAATACTTCTATGGTTAAATATTAAAGTACAAACAGTAGCTAGTAGTAATCATATTATGATTATAATCCTTCACTCATTGACCATTGCATATAAAATACCAGTAGTAAACATTTTTCACTGCCCCCATCCGGAGGTCAGACCCTGAACCTGACCCCCAGGATGATGGTCATCATTCTCATATGCTTCTTCGTAGCAATGGCACCTCTTTCCTGACTCCGATGAAAGTCTACTGGTCCTGCTTTGCAGCAGTGTGGCTCAGTTGGTTGGAGTGTTGACCTGTACACCAGAAGGTTGTAGGTTTGATTCCCAGTCAGTACACAGACCTAGGTTGAGGGTTCAATCCCCGGTTAGGGTACGTATGTGAGGCCACCAGTTAGTGTTTCTCTCTCTCTCTCTCTCTCTCTCTCTCCAGTAAAAGCATATCCTCAGGTGAGGATTGAAAAAGAAAGCCCACCAGTTCTACTTGGTCCATTTCATCTGTCTCTCCTACTTCCTTTTTTACAAGTAGTAGGTTTTTTTTTTCCCAGCAAAGAGTTTATTGGGAGAGAGAAAGCCATTCCCAGGAAAGTTGACCTTGAATTTCAGGATTAGGCAACCTTTCATGTGCTCTCTGATAAATGGGCATTCCCTTCATTCAGCACACACGTACGCCTCCCGTTCTAGGAGCAACCCCCAGGACACCGCCACCACTGGATTAGTCATGACTTCACACTAAGGTATCAACTTTGTACTTAGGTCTAAAGCAAAGCTACCGGGCACTTGGTTCGAGACTCTATTAAATGTTAAACAGTTATAACTATATACTGGTGGCCTGCAGGATATGGAATTTACCTGTTTAGTGAAGTGAGAGAAAAACACAGGTGAGTTTACAGAGGATCTTTCTGAGAGAAGGAAGTAGTTGGTGGGGAGGGAAAAAAAAGAGTGAGGATATCAAGCTATTGAGGTCTCCAGTTAGTTATTTCTTCTCAGGCAGGCAATTCCATGAAACTAACATAATGTGCTCTTGGATCTTATACAGATGGCAATCAGGAATTATTTCCCTGTGAAGTCTGTGGAAGACGCTTTGCAGCAGATGTTCTGGTAAACATAAAGACATTTTGTAGATGTGTTTCATTGGAGTTAAATGAACTGTCAAGTTAGTGAGGAGGCCGCAGTGGCAAAGATTAAAGACAGATGTGCAGGGGAAGCCAGGGAAGAGCGTGCACAACCTACGGCTGGCAGGCTGGGAGGACACCAAGGCCGTCCCGTGCTGCCCCGTGTGAAGAGGAGCCCCTTAAACCTGGTCCTCAAACTGGGAGAATGCCAGATGAGAGCCTCTTGGCACAGCTGATTGTCTCCTGAGAGCTTTTGGCTCTTTCGCCTTTTCTATAAGCATCAGAAATCCAAATTTTGAGGCCAAAGCACCAGGGAAATTAGCTAGTCAAGAGGAATGAACATTGAATTTAGAGCATCTGGAAACTTGGCTTTTAGCCTCAAATTTGTTACTAATTCTGACAAGTCCTTTAACCTCCCTCTGTTTCCTGCTTTGCCACGTATACAGACAAAAACCTCCAATTTCAGGGGTTTTTTTTTTTTTTTGTAATTTGAACAAAATGGATGTGAGACCTTTTCCAAGATTTAATTGTTAAACTAATTTTCAGCTAACAGCATATCATGTTTCCTGATTGATGCCTGGGAAGTGGAATAAAGCTTGATTTATCTCAAAGTCAGGGAATCAAACAGGTATTAGACACCCATATTATAAAAATATTCCCAAGAACAAATGGCTTTAAAAACTACGACAACGCAGTTGTTAGTGGGGACATTTTAGATCAAGGAGACTTGCATGGAACTTCAAGGATTTGGGTACAGACCTGACTGCATTTGAGGCAAAAGACTACAAAAGGAGGTTGTAGGTTTTATTTCTCTGGGGCATTCCCCAAACAAAATGTCTGCTCTTTTTAGTCGACTGCAGCTAGAGCTCCCTGAATCCAGAAGGGAAGCTCTCAGGGCCTTTGTGGCCTGGCCTCCCCCAGAGCGCTGCCATTGCCTGCGCCAGCCCAGGCAGCGCCCCCCAGGGGAAAGGTTGGAGAAGTGCGCGGTACCCTTTGAAGAGGGATCACTCAATGTCAAGTACATCAGGGTTCCTCTTGAGTTTTATTTTCTAGGCCTGTCTCTGGGCTACAGAGAACATCTGATCAATTGCTCTGATACCGCTCTTTTCTTTAGTTGATAGACAGGTGTGGCGATTTTCACAGGGATTGTATTTTATCGCATCTGGACAAAGCAACTTTGTAAGTGATAACTACTGTGAGCGACATATCCACCGAGGAAGAGGGTTTAGAGTAGAAGGCAAAGATGTTGGTATACTCTCATAGGGTGCAGTAACAGACTTCGTGAAGTTGGTACACGGGCAGGGCTCTACGTGTTGGTTCCCCGGTTTTGCACCAGAAATGCTAAGGACTCCGAGTAGGAATACAGAATGCTTTCCCTGCTGAACGTCTTGCAAGTACTGTCATATTTTTAAATTGAATATGATAAGCTTAGATTTGTTCTGAAATAAATGACTCCACTAATCATGTGGAATGTTTGGGTAAATTCAAGGAAAGTGTCTTTATAACTTAAGTGGAATCGGTGCGTTCTTCATTTATTTTATGGTTGTTCCAGTTGTCGCTTACAGATGTTCTCAACTATTTCTTTGAAACTGCTCTGCTCCTATTCGGGAGTTAAGCAGTTTTATTTGCTGTATGCAGAAAAGTGGCCCATTTAAACCAATTTTGGAACACTGAGTTGTAAGAAGTGTTTTTCTGAGAAGGTTGTATTGATAGGAAGCTGTGTTTCCCTTTGCCGTGTGCAAAGGGCTATTTCAAGAGAATGGTAAAACTGAATGTGTGGGTTGTCGGGGCTCAGATGTCCTGTTATATTACTGGATGACTAGCTTTTGAAACTTAGTAATGGTGAAGGCAGGAAACAGAATAGAAGAAGTAGCCAACAAAACTTTGTTGGTTTCGGTGAGTAACTAGAAGCAGCTCAATTATCAGAAATATTTATTTCAGTTTCAACTACAAAGTTTGTCTTTTCAACATTGTTTAATGCTTAGGACCATCCATACAGCCCAAGTGGTAGAGTTAAATGTTTAAAACCAAGTTTGAAGTAAGTCTCTCTAGCTCTAGAGACCTTTTATTGACCTTGACCAAACATAATATCTAGTTCTGTGTAACATGGGTGAGGGGAGCCAGATGGATTTGCTCTGCTGTGATTTGAGAGTTGGAGAATGAACTTGGCTCTGAAGGTGCAACTGTCACTGTAGTGGGAGCCGCCTGAGCACACTGCAGCGTTACAAACTCTGTGATTGCACATTAAAAAAAATTAATCACTGCTTTCTTTTCTAGGAAAGGCATGGACCAATATGTAAAAAACTCTTCAACAAAAAGCGTAAACCTTTCAATTCCTTGAAACAAAGATTACAGGGCACTGACATTTTCACTGTGAAGACAACTCCTCAATCCAAGGTATTATCAGTATCTTCCTTATTGTTCTTGATTACGTCCCTAAGTACATTAAAGCCTTTTTCTGGCTCTCTGGTTTCATTTTTGCTTGATAGAGCAGTGCGATGTCATGTAAGTATAATCCACCTTTACTGTTTTCTTTTTAATCATGCTCACTAAGATTTCCAAATGTATTTCAGATACTTTCCAGATGTGGCCCAAAAGAATCTTGTTTATACTCTCATTAGAGCAGCATTAAATCTAGCAATTAACTTGGAAGAGAGTCACATTTAATCTTATATTTAAATCTTCCTTTAAATTTTTGTAGTTTCTTTTCTCTTCTGGTTATTATTTTGTTTTCCTTCACTACTGTGATAGTGATTTTTATCACTGTATGTTCCAAACCTCTTTTAGTACTTTTGAAAAACAAATCCTACTTTCCTTTCCAAATTTTCACAGTCCTGTTTCCTGTAAATTCAAATCCCAGCTGCAAAAAAAAAAAAATATATATATATATATATATAACAGAGAGATACAGAGTATAGTTTAGTATGTTGGTTTTGTTTTATTTTTTTAATAGCCTCAACCTGTGAGGAAAGCTAACTGGAGACAACAACATGAAGACTTCATTAATGCGATTCGATCAGCAAAGCAGTGTTCCCTAGCCATTAAAGAAGGCCGGCCTCTCCCTCCTCCTCCACCTCCGTCCATCAACCCAGGTGTGTGGCCAGTTCGGTTTGCTTTTGACCTTCTCAACCAATTGAGGTTGTGCTGGAATTTTGGCCCAACTATCACACCCCCTTTGCACTCTAAAATTAACAATAGCAATTAAACTACATAAAAGTAATTGTATCATACAATTTATATGATCCCATTTATTTCAATTCTGCCTAAAGACCCCATGTTTCCTTCTACCTCTGTGTCCGTGTGAGAACAATGCTGTACCCAGTGTCATGGTGTTAGAGGTCGGCAGGGCGCACCGCCCACACCACCTTCTGCGAGCACAGGGTGACCAAAGCGGTTCCGTGACAGCTCCCCGGTGTCAGGCACCCACAGCTCTTTTTATGTTTATTTTTTTAGATAAAATTCCCATAACATAAGCTTTACCATTTTAACCACTTTCAGTTGTATAATTTAGTGGCCCACAGCTTTTTTACCCTAAACTCATTATTCAATAGTAAGTTTCAAAATGTATAACACTTAAGTATTTCAGTATGCATTTGTTAAGTTTGAGTACATTTTCCTGCATTACCACAATACTGTTGTTGCACTTAACACATAGATTCATATTTTCCCAATTATCTTAAGAAGGTCTTTAAAAGCTCTCTCCTCTCCCCCAGCCACAATCCAAGATCAGTCAAGGTTTGTGCATTGTCTTTTGTTGCCTGTTTAGCCTCTTTTAATCCTGCACAACAACCCTACCAAGCCAATTATGTTTTAGAATTTCTCATATTCTAGATTTGTCTGTTTTTTTTGTCATATTAGTGTTTAACTTCTTCTTCTATTTCCCATCATTCTGGAAATTAGAGGCCTGATTAGATTAATATTAATATTAATATTAATCCCTTATCAGGTATAGGATTTTCCAATATTTTCTCCCATTTGGAAAACTGTATTTTCACTCTCCTGGTGGTATCTTTGGATACCATCCTTTCCCCCATGCTGTCTTCTAACAGCTTTAACATTTTAGCTCTTACACTTAGCTCTTCAATCAACTTGTATGCCTTTTATTTCTGTGTCTAAACCTTATGGCTAGGACTTCCAATACCATGTTGAATAGCACTGGCAAAAGTAGACATCCTTTTCTTGTTTTCCATTGAATGTAACATTAGCTGAGGGTTAAAATGGATGATTCATGCATAGATAATAGCATACTGAGTGGATTATAACATGTGAAAATGAAACGTATGAAGCCAATATGGCAAGGTTGAGGAAAATGGACACTGGTCTGTCCAGAAAGTATCTAGCCATGTATGATGAAAAATAGAGACATTTATTGACGAAGATACAAGATACAAGAAAAATTGTACATAGGACACTGATGCCTCAGTCCCCTTCCAAGTAGGCACGTTGGGACCTCACCTCCAATAACCTGAGGAAACCTGGTTCATTGGTGGTGGTTTGAACCAAGTCATTGACAACCACAGTGCCATGTTCCTTCTGCTCTGGTAGCAGGAGCCATGGAACAAGTTTTACCACGACATGTTTCATGCCAAGATCCTGCATCAAAATCTTGGACATAGCAGTTTTGGGAATCCGCAAGTCAGCTTCTTACATGTTCAGCATTCTCAGGTGTTCTGCTCGCTGCAGGCCTTCCAGAATGAGGATCACGTTCAACAGATTCTCGACCATCTTTGAAGTGTTTGTACTACACTTTTACTTACACTGCACTCATTACGTCATACCTGAAAGCCTTCTGAATTGACTGAATGGTTTCCGAGGAGGAATGTTTGAGTTAATACAAAATTTGGTGCAGATTTGTTGCTCTACTCGCTCAGTCATTTTTGAATGCGATGGCCACACAATGCACACACTCACTCAATGGTGTCTACTGCTCCCACTGACTAGTACAGTGAAGTCATCATTGTTCACACGTGTGCATTCTAATCTACTCTCCTTGGCTGCCAGGTTACATTGATGTCATACAAACCGTTCTTATTGTATTAATAATGGCTGTATTTTTTCCAGACATATTGTATATAGATGAAGGGTTCACATTATACATAGTATTACTTGAAGGTAGAGCATTATATTGTAAAGATGCTTATTATAAGCTCTAAACACCCCCAAATATTGACATATAGCTAATAAGACAATATATGGAGTGGAGATAAAATGAAAAAAATCATTCAAAAAAGAAGACGGGAAAATAGGAAAAAAGGAACAGAGAACAGATGGGATAAAGAAAAATAGCAAGATGGTAGACTTAAATCTAATTATATGGACAGTTACATAGAAACGACCCAAACTTCAGATGAAAGGCACAGATTGTCAAACCGTATAATAAAGCAAGGTCCAATTAGGTGCTTCTACAAGAAACACACTTTAAATATAAAGACACAAACAAGTGGGCCGTGCAAGTGACAGAAGGAATTGGTGGCCCTATGGGCCGGGACAGGCGCTGCCCTGGCTGTGGGACAGCTGGTTGGACACTCAATACTCTAACATCTTCAAGTTTGAATCTCAGTTGAGAAGTCAGATGGAGGTTTTCTTGAAGAAGTGGGGAGGACCAGAAGGGGACACATGGGGGAGTGTTAGGGATATTCTGTCTTGATCCAGATCAGTTACATGGGTGTGTGCAGTTGTGAATATTGCACAGAGCTGTACACTTTTTGACGTGTGCCTCTCCTCTTAGACTAGAAGACAAAAAGAGAAATGAACACCTGCAATGTCAGAACTGTGGACTGGCATGTTTGAAGCGTGGAAAAGGATATACATCAAATAATAATCATAAAACTGCAGTGGCTAATATTAATATCAGGCAAAGTAAACTTCAGGGCAAGTATTATTAGCAGAGATAGTAATTAAAAGATATATCCCTCAAGAAGATCATCAGTCCTAAATGTTTATGTACCCAGTAATAGAGCTTCAAAGAACATGAAACAAAACTGGCAAAACCGGAAGGAGAAGCAGAAAAATGTACAATTACAGAGTTTATGATTGATCTCTTAGTAACTGATGAAATAAGCAGCAGGAAAATCTAGGGATATAAAAAACTTGAACAACAGCATCAACCATTTTGATCGAATTGACATCTGTAACTATAATGTGACACACTGCAAGAGCAGAATTTAATTTCCCTCAAGTACATACAGAACATTCCCCCATAAACCACGTGCAGGACCACAAAGTGGGCCTACCAGGATTAAAAGAAACTAACAGACACCAGAGGGGGTGCCCCCAGAGGCGGGCAGGGACAGTGATAATGGGGGAAAGAAGGGCAAGGACCTAGCTAAAGATCATGTATAAAGTACCCATGGGCCTGGACACCAGGGTAGGGGTTGACTGAAGGGAGTGTGGGTAGGGGTGTGGGACAGTGGAAATGAATGGGAGAAAAATTAAGATGACTGTAACTGAACAATAAAAAGTAAAAAATATAAAAGAATTCAATCTAAAAGACTAAAATCATACAGACTGTGTTATTTGACCACATTAGAATAAGAAACGGACTGATGGGCATGGACAACAGTGTGGTGACTGTGGGGTGGTGAGGGTGTGAGAGGAAGAGGGAGAGGGTAGGAGGGGGATAAATGGCAATGGAAAGAATACAATAAAAATAAAGAAAAGAAAAAAGAAATTAATGATGAAAATATATCTAGAAAATTCCAGAATATCTGGAAATTAACAACTCATTTCTAAATAACCCATGGATCTAAGAAGAAATCACTGGAATAATTAGAAATATTTTGAACTGAATGGTAATACAAACATATCAAAATTTGTGGGATTTGGCTAAAGCAATGACTAGAAGGAATTTTATAGCTCTAAGTGCTTATATTAGAAAAGTAAAAAGGTTTAAATCAATTAGCTTAAATTTTCTTTTTAAAAAGGCAAAAAAAGAAAAAGAAGAACAAATTACACCTAAATTAACTAGAAGAAATAATATAGTTTTAAGTAGAGGGAAAAAGTAGTTTCCTATTGGCAAAGGTGTCAGACAAGGGTGCATTCTATCTCCCTATTTGTTTACTCTGTACACAGGGCATATATAAAAAATTGGGCTAGGCTCAGGAAGGAGTGGAAATTGGTGGAAGATATAGATATCAATAACTTAAAATATGCAGTTGATACCATCTTACTGGCAGAAAGTAGTAAGGATTTGAAGCAACCGCTGATGAAAGTGAAAGACATGCCAAAACAGGACGGCATTCAAACATCAAGACGACAAAAATTATGACCACAGAAAAAAATACACAGCTCTAATGAACACATCAAACAGATAATGAAATAAAGATTTTGCTTACCTTGATTCAGTCACCAGTTCAGTTAGAGCCTGCAGCCAGGAAATTTAGAGAAGGCAGACTCAGAAGGGCAGCAACAGAAGAATTAGGGAAGATCACCCAGAGCAAAGATGTTGTTAGAGGCCAAGGCTAAGATCATCCACACCCTGGTACTCCCGATTTCTACGTACAAATACGAAAGTTGTACAGTGAAGGGACTGACAGGATGAAAATGGATTCGTCTGAAAACCGGGTGTCGGAGGAGAGCTGTGTGGATACCCTGGGCGATGGGAAAGATGAGCAGTGGGTCCTACAGCAAGTCAGGCCTGAGGTACCAGTGGAGGCAAACGTGACACAACTGAGGTTGTCCCACTTTGGGCACGTCGTAAGAAGGCAGGGCTCTTTGGAAAAGACAGTAGTGCTGGTGAAAAATAGAAGGCAGCAGGAAGAGAGAAGGACCAAATGTGAGATGGACCGACTCCATAAAAGAACTCCCAGGCATGCGCCTGTGTGAGCTGAGCAGGGCTGCTGGGGACAGGACGTCATGGACATCGCTCCTCAGAGGGTCACCAGAAGTCAGAACTGACTCAACTGCACACAGCACATGAGAAAATAGTAAATGTGATTCATGATATTAATTTTGTAAAAATGTGTTAAAATATTTTTATTTTTAAAAACACATGATCATCTCAATAGATATAGGCAAAGCCTGGGACAAAATGTAATACCCACACATGTTTTAGAAAATACTTAGGTAGAAATAGAAGGAAACTTCCTTAATAAAAGACATCCTTGAAAATCTGTAGGTAACATCACATTTAATAGTGAAAGCCAAATACTTTCTTACTGAGAAATGGAAAAAAATAAGGATTTCCTTTTTGATCACTTCTATCCAACACTGTACTGGAAACAGTACCCAGTGTAATAAGGAAAAAATTATGTATGTAATTCATATGTATGTGCTATAGATAAATGATATATACATATATCATTTAAAGATTGAAGAGGAAGAAGTAAAACTATCTTTATTCACAGACAATATATTCATAAATGGGTAAATGTAGAAAACCTTTGGAAAACACAAAAAAGCTACTGAAATTAAAGTGAATTAACAGGATTTCAGGACATAGGGTCAATATACACAAGTGAATTGTATTTCCATGTACTAGGCACACACAACTGAAAAATAAAATAAAAATACCACTTACAATAATGTAAAAACACTGAATATTCAGGTATATATTTTTGAAAATAAATTAGAATGTAAAATGAAAACCTTGTAACCTTGCTTAGAGAACTTAAAGGGGAACAAAATGTGTGGAGAAATTTCCCATTTTCATGGTTTGGAAGACTCAGTATTGTGTTACGGTGTCAATTCTCTCCAACTTGATCTGTGGCCTTGGGGTAATTCCAATACAGATTGCTGCAAGTTTTCTTTGCCAGGTAGGAATTGACCAGCTGATTCTAAAATTATATGGAAATTAAAGGATCTGAATAGACTAGATAATTTTTGAAAAAGAATACCATTGCAGAACTTAGACTACCTTATATCAAGATATACCATAATGTTAAAGTGATCATTACAATTTGGAATCAGTGTATCAATCGAACAGAAAAGAGAATCCAGATATAAACTCCTCCTCCCCCACCTTTGGCAACAGACTTTTGACAAATGTAATTCAATGTGGTAAAGGACAGTCTTAGTAATGACTGCTGGGAAAGCTGGACATCGACATGGGCACAATGAACCTTGCTCCTTATGCCATATACAAAAATTAACTCAAAATGAATCGTTGACCTAACATAAGTCCAACAACGATAACTTTCTAGAAAAAAAAAAATCTTTGACCTAAGGGTCAAGATTTCTTAGGCACTAACAATTGTTAAAAAGAAAATTGACAAATTGGGCTTCACCAAAATTAAAAATTTTATTTTTCAGAGATTCCATTAAGAGAATGCAAAGGAAGCCATAGTCTGGAAGCAAATATTGATAATACATATATCCGACAAAGGACTCACACTAAGAATATACAAAGAACTCTTACAACTCATTAATAAGACAAACAAACCAAGAGGGAAAAGGCAAGAGATATATTTGAACCAATGCATCAAAAAATAATGAACTAAACCACCTAAACAGATATCCTGTATTACTTTTATCAAGGAAGTAGAAATTAAACCACAATGAGCTACCACTACATACCCCCTTGAATGGCTAAAATGAAAGACCGACAATACAAGTGATGGCTAGATGTGGAATGATGGGAAGTCTCATCCACTGCTGATAGGAATATAAAGTAGTGCAGCCACTTTGCTCTGATATTTTCTTAAACAGAGACTTAATTATACAGCAACTCCAATCCTAGGTGTTTATGCAAAACACAAAACATGTCCTTATAAAATTGATGTTCATAGCAACTGTAGATAGTATAAACTGCAAACATCTGACAGGGTTCGTCAACAAGTGAATGGACAAACACATTGTGGAACAGGTACGAAGTGGAACACAGTTCAACAGTGAGAAGGACCTGCTACTGCACACGGAGCATCAGGCTGTTACACGGACCTACAACATCTTTAGTGACAGGAAAACACGGCTTTGGTTGCTTGAGACTGGGTTGGGGGGAATATTGACTGAGTGGGTCACGAGGGAACTTTTTTGGGTGTAGGAATTACTCTGTGTAATCGGGGTAGTTACACAAAAGTATACATTTGTCAGAACTCATTGAACCGGACATTTAAAATAGGTGCCTTTATTGCATATAAATTATTTCTCAAAGCTTATTTTTTAATATAAGAAAACAACAATAAAACCAAAACACACTGTGTAATCATGACATAAAAATCATCTGAAAAATAAATCATCTGATCTTTTTTACCAGGTAATAATTTTAGTAAGTGTTTCACTTCTGCTGGGCGTTACTGAAAATGTTGTTAAAATAATATATCATCTCAAGATGTTCAATAGAAAGAGCTATGATTATGGGTTTGATAATACTTTGGCAACAAGTTTTGCATAACAACATCTCTTATGAGAAATACTTTAATAGCAGAAGCCACACAATTGAATGACTACCTGGTGATTCTTTAGCTGAATAAGTGAAACCATGTCAGATGAGTGAATTTCTATTATTTTCACGTCGAACTTAAAATGTGGGGATTATTGTTTTTTAAATAAATAATTCTCTTTGTAAGACCTCATCAAACATAAAATTTATTTATCTGCTCTTGACAGTTTCATGCTAAAATATAGTTTCGCAATTACTTTCTTTTCTGTGCTCTCATTGTAATTTTATGCACAAAACAAAATGATTATATACAGTAGCCCAGTTTGATTACTATAAAATTACATTGATTGATAGGAAATTTATATTAGCCCAGATATTCTCATGCTTAAATAGGAGAACTTGTACAGAGCTATAACTAGATTTACATAGAGTATTGCCTCTCATGCATGAGTTTGCAAGTGATTTTTTTTTCAGCCTGGTTCCCTATTTCATAACTCAGTTTTTGTGACACATATATATTTATCCTAATTCTTACTGAGTTAAGCAAGTCTGCCAATCATTCAACTTTCCAGGGTGTTGTGAGAGTTTATAGGGACAATGACATTGAATATTTATCATCAGAATTTTCCGAGAGGCCTGGAACATTTGTTCACCATTTTACAGGGCTTCATGGGCTCAGGTACTCCACAAAATGTTGGCACTTTTGAATGATGCTCGCTTTTCCACCTTTTTTTAAAAATGAGATCTAACCATCCTCCTCATCGTAACCATAGTCCTCATGAGAACCCATTTTTCCCTGGCAGGTGTGACCTGGTCAGAGATTGTCTTGTGACAAAGGCTGAGGGTTCGTTCCATCCTGGTCCCAGCCTGTGTGATTCCTGGTCTGGGTGCCTACAGAAGGCAGCCAATCCATGCTTCTCTCTCACATTGCTGCTTCTCTCTCTAAAAGCCATGAATAAAATATTCTTGAGTGAGAATTTTTTAAAAAATCCATTTGTAGTCAGACTTCTAAAGCCATCATCTATTGAAATAAATCATCCGCAGTGACTTTTGTGCCATTGGGATTAATAAAGAGGTGACCCGGATTGAGACGAGAGTAGAGCATGTGGCTCAGTCACACTGTGCCCGGATCGTTAGTACTGAGAAATACTTGTTCCATTCTCAAAGGATTTGAAGTCCCCTTTCTCTGGCCCCGAAGTCAGGGCTTCTTGTTCCTCCTCACGCTCCCTCCCCGAGGACACAGCGCCTCCTCTTCCCGCAGGGAATGGTGACTGTCTGCTCTTTTGCCTAGTCCTCCAGTCCCCTCTGAGCTTTTGTTGGCAGGGAAATACACTTCAACTTGGTTGTCTCCATGGTGGCATCTAGTGCCAAACATACAGAAGGGCAGCAATGAATGAATGAACAAGTGGGATTAAGCAAACAACGCTGTCCCTGCTGTAATCGTTGCCTGTGCCTGTGTCCGTGGTGGCAGCATTTCTGCTACGAGCCTAGACTTCACAGCTGGTACAAATGAAGAGATGCACACCCAGACAAAGGCCAAGTTCTAGGTGGTTTTCTACACCCTTGTGAGTTCTGTGTGATAATGGTACTTCCTATTTTACTTTTCCTAAGCAGTTTCGCTCTCGTTTGGTGGTTGGGAGTGCAACCTTGCTGGGCCTGTTTCCTTATAGGAATAGTATGTCCAGCCCCACCCATGGTGCCAAGCCCTAGTGTGGATTATTTTAGTTAACTTTCACAACGACCCGATGAAGTGGGCGATACGCAGTCACTGCAGAAATTGAAGCCTAAGGAGGTTGAGTAATCGCCCACGTTCACACACAGAGCAAGTGAGTTGCTGGGGCCCAAACCAGTCTGGCAGGCTGCGGAGCCCTCGCATTTCCCAACGCGGCCCTCTTTTATTTTTTTCAAGGAATTTATCTCTGTGGGAAAATTTTGCTTCTGTATTGGAATGCCTAGTCCTTGATTACAGAGACATTGTATCACCAAGTATAGAACCACACCTGGCACGGAATAGGTGTTCAATGTGCATTGAATCAATAATTAGGTACCGACTTCCACAGTGCGAAATGAAGGGTTAGGAGAAGCGCTCATCTTGTATTTCCTTCCAATTTCTTCCAATTGTTACATTTTATGAGCATTCACTTTAGGAAATGATTTGTTAAAATAGGAAGCTCCCCAGCGCGCTTTAAAAGTCGCCTTCAAAAGACTCGTAACTTTCAGACATCGTTGCCTGAAATACTCATCCGCGCATGTGGGAATTTGGGCCAACCCAAACTTCTGTGCAGAGGTTAAGTTGCTGCTGGCTCAGATCCTCTCTAGAGGGGCAGGGGATTTATTCTCCTATGTTGCTCACATCCGCTTTGTCACCCCTTAAGGAGTGGTACCTAAAAACACAACCAAACCCCACATCTCTCTCTCTCTGCTTGCTTCAGGGAGAGGTAGGCTCCACCTGTCTTTGTTATGAGCGTCTCCACATTCTAAGACCCGGGGTCTTTCCCACCTCTCATTTCTCTCATTGTCTGGCAATTGCAAATGAGAGCCAAGTTGAGATGAGTGGGTATTCCCCACAGACCCACAGAGGACCTCCCGCCCGCAGAGCTGCCTGAGACATTGGCCTCCTCACCTCAGTGTCCGGTGAAAAGAATCTAGTGCTGCAGAAACAGGGCCTTTCTGCCAGTGACAATGGCTTCAAACGCCATCCCAGGACCACATTCTGCACCCTCTCATCTCCCTGGGCAGCCCCATAACTCTTGTATGTCTCTCTGCCACAGTCAGTGCTGGGACCTGGGTTTTGAATCTTCAATGCCCTGCTGAGTCATCAATACTAACATTCTGTGATTTCAGGACTGCTTTTTACATGAAGTTGCACTCACTAATTCATTTAATCGGGAAGTTCCTAAGTCGAATTTGTGTAAACATTTTAAGGGCACAGTCTTCAATGAAGTAAGTGCACAGTTTAACAATCTCCCCTTCGGTGTCCTCTGGTTGAGTCCTTGCAGGCCTCCCCTCCGGAACAGGCTGTCTCAAGACAGCATTGGGGACCTTGTTCTTTCGTGTTGGAGCACTGTTCATATCCTATTTATTTCATTTCCTACAGTCCAACAGATTATTTTCTGCAATGCTAATTGCCTTTTGCTGTTATCTTTACATTCAGATTATATTCAGTGTCCATATTGTATGAGGAGGTTTAATGAAAATGCAGCCAGTCGCCATATTAATTTCTGCAAGGATCAGTCTTCTCGCCGAGTCTTTGATCCAGCCCAGACAGCAGCCAAATTGGCATCCAGAGCACAGGTAAAATCTCTCCCTAGGTGCTGCCTCTTGTGCCCTTGCATGCCTGGGGCAAGCAGGTCAGCTCTGGTGGGGAGCCTAAGTTACTCGTCCTGGTACCTTACTTGTAAGGATCCCTGTCTCCGATCACTGTCCCTCATCCTCGTGGGAGGGGCCTCCTTTTGAGTTTCCGGCTTACACCGCCTTTGGGTATATTAGAACAACTATTTCTGTAGTGTTTGCGGCTTCTCAGGATGAAGACATGAATCTAGAAGTAGATTTTCTGGAGTAGTAGGTCAAACTCTGTCTCTCCAGTGGTGGTCATCAGCCTTGACCGTGCACGAAAGGTCTGTGACCTGAAGTCACACGGGCCTGGGTGAGGGAAGCAGTCGAAGGAGGCCCGCCCTGTAGGCCACATGTTCTGCCCCATAGAGGAAGGTGTTTGGCCTTTTTTAAAAGCCACAGAATCAGCACGTTAAAGGGAAGAAATGGAAGCAACTGTTACAGATAGATACAAATAAGTGCAATGACAACCTGCCCGGGAAAACTATAGATTTATAAAAACAGACAGAACCGCAGCCAGCAAACAGCTCCACACGGCTCGCAGGTCCCAGGGACATAGCTGACTGTACAGCATGAAAACTGTTACTCTTATAAACATGGCTCAGATACCAAGAAAAGATTAAATTGGCACAAACACTTAAAAGCATGAAATAATGTTTAGAAAGATTTCCACGAAATCCATTACCTAATCGGAATGGGACCCTCTCCAAAAAGAGCTTATCCCACGGTCAAGGGCCCGAGCTCTGTCTCTGCTGCATCAGGCAGGTGCGGGATATCTTCTCTGTGCCCCGCACTTGTGCTGGGCGCTGACCGATCAAGGGTTCGTCAATTGGAGGAAGTGGGGACTTGGAAATGATACAGTAGGAAGGTGTGGTTGTTGCCTTGTACAGGACCACAAGGTGAGGCAGAGGCCACTAGGATTCATGGATGGCTTCAGAAAGGAGCAGATATGTCCCCCTCAACTATCAGATGGGTTCAGCAGCGTAGAGCTGGCGCTGAGGGGGCCAGTCTTCACGAACATCCAGCTTACGGCCCGAAGAGCCCAGCTCGTGAGGTTAAAGCACGGTTGCCTGTGGGAGGGTGGCAGGGGATGGGGCAGACGGGGCCTGTGTCTGCTCTAGAAGGGTTAAGTCGAGCTGGTTCAGAAAGGAGGAACAGGGGAATCAAGCGGATAGGTGCCCTGACTCTGAGGCTGGCCAGCCTGAGGGCCTGGAAGCAGGAATCATAAAGCTCCCAGGTACCTGGGAAGTCCTCTCTCCCAGCTCTCCGTCTCACCTGTTCCTCCTGTGCTTCCCCTTCCTCTTCTCTCAGAGGAGAGGCTTTTCTGTCTGATCGTCTATTATTAGCCCCGTGTGTCATTCTACAGGCAATGTTGACTGGTTGACAGTGTAGACTGGAGGGACATGGAATTGGTTTTTTAGAAAGATCAGCCTTGCAATTAGCGTTCAAGATGGACTGTCGGGAGACCAGCTAAAAGCCACCCAACAGGGAAAGAATCACGGGCTGGAATGAGACGACTAAAGGGGGTTGGGGCATGGAGAGAGAGTGTAAGAACTGATGGATGAGACTGAGAAGGTAATTGGAGATAGGGTAAGAGAGGACCAGGGTTGACAAGAAGGGTTTTAGCTCCAGAGCCTCGGCAGTTGATACTCCTGTACATCTAGATGAAGGAGCACAGGAGGGAGGAGACAGGAGCGTCGGTGGAGCAGGCAAGGTGGTTATGATAAATACAGTTGTAGAGTTCCATCTTTACCCCTGAAACAGTATGGGAGGCAGTGCCATGCAGAAAGAGCCTGGATTCTGCAATCCATAGTCAGGGTTTGACTGGCGATTCCATAATGCACTCTCTGTAGGGAAACCTGGACAAGTTACTTAAAATCCGTGAGACTCACTTTCATCCTTACCTTGCCGAGTTGTTGGGAGGATTATAGATAATATAAGGGAGGCACCTTCACGTAGCGGCTCCCCTAGCTATCCTCTTTCCCCCTCACCCCACCCTCCTTGCCCTCTCCGGGAGTCCTTTCCTCTGGGTGGCAAAGACACCCCGGTTTTTAGGGGATGTGACTGCTTTGGGCTCAGGTTCAACTTGGCCTCGGAAAGGTTTTCTCAGCATAACCCTGCCTCCACTTTCTAAAGCAGTGCAGGGCGCGGCACATTTCTTCGAATGGTTCTCCTGGCCAGTTCTCGAAGTGAGTCGGGGTTCAGTGGGGCCAAAGGGAGCACTGGGAAGCAGCTACGGAAGTGCTTTTTATTCCTGAAGGAGGCCAGCTGGCCGTCCTGACTGTAACCAGTGACTTGGCCGCGTTCCTCGCCTTGTTTTGCAGAGCTAAGTGGTGATGGGGAACACAGAAGAAAAATTGCTTGCTCTCTGAGTCAACTCACTGTCGAGTGTGTCTGAACAGCAGCGCTTGTTCTCTCCCTGCCAGCCTCGCCACGCCGGGGCCCGGCCTCAGAGTGAGGCTTGTTCAGCAGTGGCACCGACAGGGAGGGCTGGTTTCTGTTGGGAAGGGCTGTGAACAGCACGGCTGAAATGTGTTTCTATTTTAAAGAAAATCAACTTTAAAAAAGTGCTCTGCCCTCTGAAAATAGCTCTGTTTGTTTGGCTGGGGATGAACTGCCTGCTATAATCTCACAGCTAGCCTTGCCCCAGTGAGAATTCTCACTTGGAGTAACAGGTTATCTTTATGTAGTTTCCATGGAGACGTCGGTGGGCTCAGCAGCGGGGTAAAAAGGAGCTAGCAAGGAACCTTCGGATCCTCGTGCTGCATTAATGTAACCATTCTGCTCCTGCTGCTCAGTGGGGAGGGGTGTGGCGTGGGGACATTGGAATTCCATGTTTAAAACATTTGCTGCCTGCCAATGTCTGTTTTTCTTCTCTGTTCATGTATTTAAAAACAAAGGCATCTTCAAGTGTAATGAAAAACTAGAATGTTCCATAACTATCTTTTTTGACACGGAGTGACTTCTCATGTCTGATTTCCCAGGATTAACATATCGCAATTTCCCCAAAGGCTTGATTACAGAACGAAAGCTCCTAACCCTGGACGTGACCTTGAGCACCAGTGGGGAGGTTGGGAACCTGGCTAACTGAGGGGCAGGGTGTGCATGTCCCCTTCCCCCGAGTGCAGCAAGTCTTCGGAAATGACTCCTGGTTAAGTGGGAAGTGGGGAGTGTTGCTTGTGTACTCGACCTGAGGTTACAGGCCTGTTCCCCCTCTCTCTCTAGGGTAGGGCTCAGATGAGTTCCAGAAAAGAACCGACTGTTACCAGTGCCGTGGGCACTCTGCTACAGAACAGGGCCCTGGAGGCCACAAGATTGGCCCCAACCAGGCCAGGTAAGTCGGCGTAAGCATGTCAACTCTCAAAGGACAGGGTCAGAGGCGACCACTGTTGCCTTTGGGATTTGTGGGCAGCCTGCAAAAGCTGTGATATCCAGTGTTCCTGCTTCCTGTGATAAACAGTGTTTAAATATAAAGATACATGGGTCTGTTTGAAGTTCAAGCTGATTTGCCGATGGGGGGAACATTTTCTAATATATCCGGTTTAGATAACTCTGACAAAATACAAAGTCAGGGTCTGGAACCATCATGCTCTGACTAGTAAAACTGAAAAATGATGAAGAACAGGAGATAACAGCTGATCAGATGTTTGAGAATGAGGGGAGACAATGAAATCACTATCTCAGAGATATCTGTGCTCCTGTGTTGATTACAGCATTTTTCAAGTAGCCAAGGTACACAGAACCGACCTAAGTGTCCACTGACCAACGAACGGGTAATGGTAGGGTGTACATAACATGCACAACGAAATGTTGTCCAGTCATATAAAAGAAGGAAGTCCTGCCATCTGTGACAACATGACTGGGCATCGAGGGCATTCTGCTAAGGCACATTCATGAGAACAGAATGGAATGGTGGTGGTCAGAGCAAAGGTAGGGTGGGAGAAAGGGGAAGGTGTGGGTCAACGGTGCACTCCCAGTTATGTGGTGGATGGGTTCTGGGGTCTAGTGCACAGCATGGTGACTACAGTTAGCACTACTGCGTCCCATACTTGAAAGTTCCCATCCTGGCTAGTGTGGCTCAGTGGATTCAGTGCCGGCCTGAGAACCAAAGGGCTGCAGATTCGATTTCCAGTCAGAGCACATGCCTGGGTTGCGGGCAGGGTCCCCAGTGTGAGGGGTAAGGGGAGAAGCAACCACACATTGATGTTTCTCTCCCTCTCTTTTTCTCTCCCTTCCCATCTCTCCAAAACTAAAACAAATAAAATCTCTTTTTTAAAAAAGGAAAGTTCCCAAGAAAGCAAATCTTACATGTTCTCACCACTACAGGCACCAAAGTGAGCTGATGATGGGTGGTAACTAAGTTCACTGCTGGTTATCAGCCCACAATAAATTCACGTACCAAATCATCACACGGAACATCTTAAATCCATACGATACCACATTCAATTATATTTCAACAAAGCTGGAAAAAGAAGAAAAGGGGAAGACTTTCCTTTCTGGGACTCAGTAATTTCTTCAAAGTAACAGAAAGACATGATCACCATTACAGTACTCAGCTGTGCGCCCGGCCCATTCCTCTAATCCTCACAGTAGTCCTCCAAACGTTTTCATCTACTGAAAGGGAAACTGAGGCTCAGAGGACTGGTCGTTGGTCCCAAGCACACAGTGGTAAACAGCAGAGCCGGATTAAATCCCTGCGATGCTCCGCCCTTCTTAGGGCCACATCAGTAAACGTGCTGTTCTTCTTTACGGCAGCGCGCACTATGAAGGCAACAGTGATTCGTGACCATACGGCACCTCTGATCACGGGTCTTGTTTGGAAGGATTATCAGAACCAGAGTAAGAACTGCCAGTCCCGTGATTCATGAACAGCTCAGGGAAGTTTATTACTAGTCTTTAAATTCCTCATGAGTTGCTTATCATGGGCTAAAAATTGAATTAATATTTAAAAATTTCCCCATAGCCCAGTAAAACCAAGTCATTGGATTTTTCCTGATCTGTGAAAACTTAACAATGAGGTAGATTTTAGCTTTCACACATACTCCAGATTTTATGTATATACTTGTTTGGTAAAACTTCACTAACAAGCTTTTATTAAAAAAGTATAATGATTAATATCCTTTAGAAAAGACAGTTTCTTTATATTATGGTTGCTTTCCTTATTTTTTCAAAGAATATGTTATAATGCTTCCCTTTCCAGTAAAAAGAACTCCTTTGAGTTTGAGGTCAAAACTTATTTGCCAAGAGGGAATATTTCTTAATTCATCAGGATTAGAGAACTCTGACAATGTGCAAAGTCAAGTCCAAGTACAGCAACAGAGCCTGGGACCTTCGTTCCCTGGTCCAGTAAACTTGGAAAGCGATTGGAATTGGAGAGGATAGCGTGCCAGGTGCAGTGCTGAAAAGAAGGAAAGAGTTTCCTTCCCTGAACTAAGTCATTTTTTAAAACCAGCAGCAAGGCCCAAGTGAAGACTCAGATGTCCGGTGTCTCAGAATGTTAAGCAGAACACTATTAAGACACCATTTGGATACATTAGAAAATAGATTAGTAGGCCAGTAGATCTAGGCAAAACAGCACTATACTTACTTTTGACTAGTTAGTGGTGGTTTAGAACCACTGTCGTGTTGCCAAGTGAAAGGCAAAGTTCTCATCGTGGTACACCCTGGGTTCTGTACCACCGCCTGACCACACCTGTGCCTGTTTCTTCTTGGTTCAGCCCCTGCGTCTTCTGTGCTGTTCCACGAGCAGCACCAGCCTGCACACCCCTGGTCCAGAGCCTGTGCATGGGCTGCTCCCTGCTGAGGACCACAGCACGCCCCCCCGAATCTGCATTGCTCACCCCTCTCCCTCCAGTTCTCTGCTGAGTGTCATCTGCACAGTGAGGCCCCCACCTCTGTGTTTAAGTTTAATCAATTCCTCCATAGTTCCCTCTGTTGAAAATAGCATTTATCACCATCTAATATTCAATGTACATGTATATGTATTTGTCCCCCCCAAAAAAGATGAATGTCAGTTTTAAGAAGGCGCGGGTCTGTCTGTTTTGTCTATTTTTTATTGTACTATTACATCCCTATCTGTTAGAATTGTTCATGGAATATGTGCAGTGCTCAGTAAATACTTTTTGAATGAAACGTATGGGAAAAAGCACATATCTTGATTCCATAATTTCTTACTTCGGTTATTGTCCTATGCATAGAATTGTTACGTTAATTAGTTTTCAGAGAGAACATTTGGATTTGTTATATTTATATATTACAGCAATTTAAGATGCATTTCCCCCAAGATTTTGACAATTTTTCCTGACAAAAAACCTGAAGAACATGCATGAGAATGGTTGGACCAGGGCGACTTTATCAGTATGGGTGCCCTGACAATCCAGAGATTATAAAAACGCATTGTTTTTGCTTGAATGACGGGCAATGGTTCAAACAGTGTACAATGATAGTTGATGGCCCACCTGTGCAGGAGACGGGTGGACCTAAGATGCATTTTCAGTTTAATTTCTTATTCTTTCCTGTGGCCTTACCTGCTTAATTTAAAACCAAAATCACTGCAATTAGTGTGCCTTTAAATTAGTCCTGTTTCATTCAGACCCATTCTGGGAAGGAAGCAGAAGTATATTCAAAAGTGGGGGATGGATTCTGGAAAATGTTTGAGGCTTGGAGAAAAGCACTGAGTGCTTTTTGCTAATGTAAACAGGCCAGTGTGTGAATCAGATTCAAATCTACTCTCCGTTGTTTATTTTGGTCAGTATTAATCTGTTTGTAATATGATGGTCTCTTGAAAATTGTTGAGCTTTGCTACATCTAGATTGATAATCAGTAGTTCAGGCCACTTGGTGTCACTTGCCTTCCCCATAACTCCTATTATTGTCTTTTCATCTAGGTGGTAGTGAACCCCCTACAACTCTGGCTTTCGTTCCTCAACTTTCTTGAGTAAAATATGCATTTAGCAGCTCCCATTTACAATATTTTGTTCTAAATTCACAGTCAGGACAGATACCTGTGTGTAAGTCACAGTCATTATCCATCCCAGAGTCTTATGAGAAAAAAAATGCATGCCCAGGAGAATCTGACACAAGAGAGCATGTGATGTTACATGAACTTGGTACGCAGCTGCCATGGATGTTTAAGAAGATTCGTTCAACACATAATTATTATGCATGGTTGTTTCTTATGCTCGTGGATTCTTCAAAGTCTAGGGGGATAGCAGTCAATATTTAACAGTGGGATGTAAACTAATATTTAACTGAGGGATGTAAAGGTCCTAAGGTAATACAAGGAAGAGATCAACTTTGCCCAGGAAGCTTTATGGAGGAGGTGACAGTCTAAGAGAGGAAGCTCCGAGGAGGCGGAGGCATTTAAGATGAGCTTCCAGGATGAGCTCGGTTTTGACCAGTGGAGAAAAGTTGCAAAAAGAATGAACAAAGATCTGGGGATGAGAATGCAGAGGACAAGCCGTGGAAACAAATGGCTCATTTGGCCAAAGCAGAGAGAAGGGGTGGGGTGTGAATAGAAGTCGAAGTTAGGGTGGGAGGCTGGCCCCGAGCGCAGAGGGGTCTGTGTCATGAAGGCTGACACCGCGTACACTAGGCCGTGGTGATGGCCTGGGGACTTGGCGTTTCTGGCCATTTTAAGTTAGCGTGCGAGAATTTGTTTTGGGAAAGAGCTTTTCAAAAATTATCATGTCAGATGTTAAGGGTTACTATAAAAAATACGGGAAAATGGGAAAATCATAATTCCACACCTAGTCATGACCACTGTTAACACTGCTATTTTTTCAATGTTTTCTCTATTTATAATCCTCCTTTTTTTCTGTTTTTTTTTTAAGATTTTATTTATTTATTTTTAGAGAGCAGGGAAGAGAGGGAGAAAGAGGAGGAGAGAAACATCAATGTATGGTTGCCTCTAGTGTGCCCCCAACGGGGGACCTGGCCTGTAACCCAGGCATGTGCCCTGACTGGGAACTGAGCTGACAGCCCTTTGCTTTGCAGTCTTGTGCTCAATCCACTGAGCCACACAAGCCAGGGCTGTTTTTTTTTTTTAAATCAAAGTTAGGATCATAGTCCACGTATACATCCTGATCTTTTTCACTAACAAATCTCGAACATTTCCCTGTGGCAAAGGGTTTCCTTAAAAACATAGTATCACATGAGAAGAATATAATACCATTTATTTAGCTGTTTTCCTGACGTGGAACAGGTGAATTGTTTCTCCTTTTTAAAAAAAATAGATTTTATTTATTTGGTTTTAGAGAGCAGGGAAGAGAGGGAGAAAGAGAAGGAGAGAAACATCAATTTGTGGTTGCCTCTAGCGCGCCTCCAACTGGGGACCTGGCCGGCAACCCAGGCACGTGCCGTGACCGGGAGTCCAACCAGCGACCCTTTCATTCACAGGCCTGTGCTCAAACCACTGAGCCACACCAGCCAGGGCAAATTTTGTCTACTTCGTTGCTATATTAAATAACCCCCTTCTTCATAGACAATAGTCCATACTTAACTGTACACTCTTCTAAGCACTTCACGCATCATTCCTCATTTAATCCCCACAAGGGAGTAAATGACTATTCACTTCCCTAGCTGATAAATGAGAGCAGCACAGGCAGGTGAAGCAGCTTGCACGAGTAATTTAATGGGAGATGGTAGGGCCAACCCAATCTTTGTCTGCTTGGGGAAAACTGGGTCAAAAAATGCAGACAGTAAGGAGATATATAGTTCAGATTGGAAGCGAGTTTATAGCCGCGTCAGCAAATCTCTGCTGGTGGCTGTTTTCTCAAGGGTTTTGACATAAGAGTGATTGATTTGCTGGGAAGGTGCCTCTGAGAATCAGCCTCTCCACTACCTTGACACAGGGAGACTAAGATCAGTGGGGAAACGCTGGTTTCTGGAGCTCTGCTGCCTCGCGGATTCAGTGAATTGCACTGATAACTTTGTTGGGTGGGCGCAGCATCGGGAGCCAGATGCTTCCGCTGAGCATCTTCCCTGCACCAGCATCCCCTCCTCACCTCGCTTCGTTGTTGAGCAAATGTAATGAGTATCCGAGGCCAGTGGCCGATCCTTCGAAAGAAATAAAACTTGTAGATCTTTGGATAAAAGGAACACTAAAGCTCTTTCTATTCCTATGTCCTGTGATACTTTGATTCCCAGTTTCCTTGGGTTATTTGGTTACTCTCCCTTCATAAAACACTGGAGGCCTCTAGGACAGAGGGGGCTTATTCCTTAAAAAAAAAAAAAAGATTTCTCTGAGAATCCTGCCCCATACCGTGTGGTCTAGAACAGACTATGGTGTGCCTGTATCCATAAACTCCTGTGTCTCCATACCTAAGAGAGCTTCTGGACCCTGTTAGTGAAGCGGGTCCATCGCGATGGGATAACCTGCCGTGGGGGTGCGTGTAGGGAGGCATCTCGTGCTAAGAGAAAGGCTAGGGGCAGGGAGAGAGAATCCTGAGACAGTCCCTGGCTTTCTTTACTATTTGGCCCAGGATAGAAACTGAGTATTTGTCTATAGCTACAGAACAAAACAAAATGGAACAGAGACTTTGATCCAATGTGAGGATTTCACAATCCTTTTTTTTTTCTTTCTTGCTAATGTTTGCTTTTACATAATAACAAATCTGTTTATGTCTGTAAAGGATTAGCAGTGGACCCTGCTTCTGGAGCAAAACTCAAACAAGGATTTACTAAATCTTCTAAAAAAGATTAACTCCTAGAGGCCAGGTAAGAAAAAAAGATTTAAACTCTAATCCAGGTGTCGCTGATCAGCTAGTCTGCAAGGTACAGTAAATGAGCCTTTAAGGGAATGACTCTATGGCAGGCAACCCAGAGAGAAATATGGGCAAGCCCTGAGTGCGGTTAGTAAAGTGTATGCTCCTGAAACGTCCTCTTTTGTTAGACCTAGTGTCTGAAAACGGTATTTGGTTTGATGCTTGACCTAACAGGGAAAAGGAACAGTTCTTCATTTTGACCTGCAAGGCTACGGCCTGGTCCCTTGTTTTTCCAAGCACGTTGCCCCCAAAAGGCATTTCTGAGATTGACCCGGCATGGGATTGGTATGAAGTCGGAGACCTTTTTCATATTGTGAATCGTTTGTTAAAAACCCTTAAAAATGTAAAGCAGCTCATATTGTGTGGCATTCTCAGTGTGGAGACAACGGAGTTTAGTAAATGTCTTCTCTTTCTGCTTTCAGACTGGCTTCCTAAAACTCGCCCGTACAGCTGTGCCCAGGAATGCCACCCAAAGGAAGGCGCGCTAGATGTCTGTCTCAGTGCCTATGATTCCTCTCGAAACATCGTGTAGAAGTAAAAAACTTTAGCTTTTCAAATTTCCTTATTTGCTCCCTTCAACATAGTCAAAACAAACTCATTCACCACCACATTAACCTGTACAATGCTTGATTTAAAGATTCACTTGAAGCATTTTTTAAATTGGACATTTAATGGGCTTTTTAAAGAATGTTGCTTTGATAGTAGAAACTTTTAGTGAAACAAGTTTTGGAGTATTGTTTACTGACTGGGAAGGTCTTTTTTGACCTAGCTTCGTTCTGCAGCTGTGAATTCTCAGCTTTGCTGTGTGCTTCTAACAAGCACTAAACTGGGATTAGTAACAACTCGTATTTTAAATGTCCACCTATATACCATGTAGAACTGTCTCACATCACACACAAGTGCACAGAGTTGTCTGGCAGGGGGAAAACTGCAGTGGAGGGAAGCTGGTACAACAATCTCCCCGCTGGGAGGGAAAGATGCTCCAAGTGGCCTGAAGCCATTTATCACGCACGGCCAAATCAGGGGGCAAGTTTCCATCTTATCATTCGTTTATAGAGCTCTGTGGGAAGGCGGTATCTCAACTATTTTTTTTTTGTTGTTGTTGTTGCTTTAAGGGCTAATGAACTCTTTTTGTAGAGTCATTTATACTAAACTCATGCTTTTTAGTCCAATAATTTTGATTTCTTGATTTTTAATTTATTTTAATCCTCGCCCAAGGAAATGTCCGTTGATGTGAGAGGGGTGGGGGACGGGAGAGAAAAATCCATCCGTTGTCTCCCGTAGTTGCCGAGACTGGGATCCATCCTGCAACCTCCCGGTGTACGAGATGACGCTCCACCCAACTGAGCCACCCAGCTGGGGGCTACAGATTTTTATTTTTCTTAAACACAGGGGATTTTCATTAGGAATTAAAAGCCATTTTTCCTGCCTAAACTTAAGTAGGAGAACCTGAACTACTCCCACTTGTAGTGTGGCAAGCACAACACCTGCGACCCTTGGGATCTGTATTTGGGGATCAAATACTTTGTTTTGTGCTCAGGAAAGTCAGGTGTAAGTCCTGGAACCGACTGAAGACTGCTAGGCCAGGGAAAGTATTTGTGGAAGCCTCTGTAAAGGGGCCTCGGGAGGCTTCAGCGGAGGTGAGCCACTCCCCTCCCCCCTCGCTATGGGAGACTGCCCGCCCTCGCAGAGGTAAGGGGCGATGGTCGCTGACTTGGACATCCCGGAGCAGCGGATTCAGACTGATGGAGTAACCGATGTCCCTTTGTCTTATTGCCTCCCTCCAGGTTACACTGTAGTTTAAGAATCTCCCGAGTCAGCTGCACAGTGCCAGCCCCACCTCAGGTCGCCTCTCCTGTACTTGGCACCACGGGTAAGGGCTGTGAGCCAAGGTTTCTCACATTTGGGCAAATGAACTCAAGGCTTCCTTTTCTCTACCCACCCCCACTCTATTTAGAGGTAAAACGGCAAAAATAGACAGGCTCGACAGATTGGGGGGTGGGGAATACTTTGTGAAGAAATCCCAGGAAGGAGTAAGTAATTTCTAATTCATGCTAGAAATGAACGGTGAACACCATTGTAAGATTGGCCCAGGGCAGACTAAACCTCAGTAGCTAGTATTCTGCCCTAGACATCAGAAATAATTCATAATAGAGGAGGATTCAGAATTGCATACAGTAATGTTAAGAAATAAGCTCTTAGCGCTGTGAATGTAACTGAAGCACATGAGCTTCTACCTTAAGTCATAATGTTACTAAAAAAAAAAGTTTGTCTCTAGTAGATGCTGAATAGAGACGGGACCAGTAGTTTCTGTGGGGGAAGTAACGGCCAGGAGGGGGCATGAGGGAGCCAGCGAGGGAGCCGGGATGCTGTATGTCCCGGTTTGGGTGGTTCGATGGCGGAGCTGTATGAAAAACTAGACAAGCCACAGTCAGGATTTGCAGACTTTATTATATGTACGATTACATCTTCATATAGGAAGCCTCTAAACACAAAAGAGAAAGGAGCCTTAACAAAAAGGTTAGGTTTTATATTTTTAAAACTCATTAGATACCAAGTTCAAGAGAGAGATTAACATTGCAAAATGTTATTATTTTTGAATAAAACTAATATTGACTTAAATGATAAATTTTATAATGCACTTATTTGCTGATGATTAAAAATATACTTAAGCAGAGTAGTATTTTAAGCCAGAGCAAAGAAAATTCTTGTTTAATATATATATATTTAAATTCCAGTAATATTTCTTAAATTCCTGTTAAAAATATAATCAATATTAAAGTCAGCAAAATGCTTCTTTGACTGACACATGGGTTATTTTGCCACTGAGCCTGGTGACACAGCGACTTTTCCCGTCAGATGCAACTGACACAACCAGTTTAGTCTTTAAGGTAAATGAAGTGATAACTCACATTGTAGTGTCTTGTGGAAAATACTCAAACTACACTTAAAATGCTTGTTTAAAATGAAGACATCTATTATTCCACAAGAGATTGTTTCTGTAAAACTACAGGTTGGCTATGGCAATAGTAACTAAACTACATCCAACCCTGAAGATAGAAAAATCCCTGAAAAGAAATACACAGCCTAGTTATAATAAGCAGTATAAAGGTTATTTTCGTGTTTAACAAATCCTCCCCTTTTGGAGAAATCCAAACCTTCCCATAGTTCCCTACTAGGCAGCGCCACATAAAAGTTATTCAGTCAACATTACGATGATCATGGCTTCCGACTGAATGCAGTTTGACAGACACCTAGGGATAGCAGCCCTCGCTCGGACGTCGGTTATGAAAATAGTTGCAGTTCCATTACAGAATACTTGCTTATTACATTTGGTACAAAGCATGAACACTCAGGACAGATTGGCACGATACATGCAGTTCGAGAACTCATCTCAAGCCAGTCATTACTGAATAAGCTATACTCGCAGTCCTGCTTTCCAAATCTTTCCTTGTAGTATAACTGACGTTTACAATGCTCCCTAAAACATCTTCCAGAATGAGAAAAGTATGCTTTAAAAATCATTTATCTGAATGCGTGATGGAAATGAGGCAGGATGGCAGAGCTGGTGCCTGCTGGGAAAACATGGGGGATGGGCGGGAGGGGCAGCTGGCCCAGGCTCATAGTGCTCATGGCAAGTGAGGGATCTTGCTGCTGCTGCCCCAGACAGCCGAGCCTATGGGGCAGAGCATCCCCAGGCCCCAGGGTGAGGGGGCTGTTCCCAAAGGCATTTTGGGTAGCAGGAGGAGGCAGCTGCCAGAAGCCCAAAAGGGGGGAAATGTCCAGAGAGGCAGGGATTGTTAGGTTCACAGCATCTGCAGGCAGCTCCTTGGGCAGGTTTACTTTACCAGCGCCGCCCTTGGCCAGGTCAAAGCCTGGGTTAAGCTTGTGAGGTGACTGAGGCTCTTGCAGAGGCAAGTCCTCAAGCAAATTGATGTTGCAGAACCCTTTAGTATCTGCTTTGAGGGACAGGTTGGCGAGTGGGGAGTATGAGGTAGAACCGGCGTACTTGTGGCTCTGCAGGGGCAGAGGGGGAGAGCTGGGAGGCCCTATGGGGTGCAGGGGAACCAGGCCCTCTGGCAGAGGCTGAATGGGAGGGCAGACCTGCTCTGGGGGGTTGTGGGCATGGCCATGCACCTCAGGGGGCAAGCCCCCGGCAAGCCCGTTCTGGGCAGGAGCTCCTATCGGGTAAGGAGACAGTGGGGCAGCCTTCAGTTGAAACTGGGGAGAGATGGAGTGGAAGGTGTTCATGAAGTCTCCAGACTGCAGACTCTCCTTCATCAGCTCCTGTGAGTGTGTCTTCTTGGTATGGCGTGTGAGGTGGTCTTTGCGCCCAAATCTCTGGGCGCAAAACTGGCACAGGAAGTCCTTGCAGCCTGTGTGGACCACCAGGTGGCGCCGCACGTCTTTCCGGGTGTAGAAGCATCTCTCGCAGTGGTCGCACTGGTGCTTCTTTTCCTTGGTTCCAGTCGAGGGCTTTTCTTCGGCATGGGCTTTGAGGTGATCCAGCAGCACCTCTGTGCTCCCTAGCTCCAAGGCGCAGACCCCACAGGTGAGGTCGCCACTGCTGGCCGCGTGAAGGGCCAGGTGCCTCTTGTAGCCCAGCATGGTGTTGTACTTCTTCCCACACTCCTCACACCCAAAGGCCATTTTGTTGGGGTCATGGGTTTGGAGGTGGTTCTTCAGGTGGTCTTTCCGGTTGAATGTCTTCTCACAGTGAGCACACTGGTGAGACTTCTGGGGCGAATGGGTAGCCATGTGTCTAGGAGCAGAAGGGAAAATTTCACAACTGACTCAGTGTTTTAAGAGCCCACGAAAGGTAGGAAAACAATAGTAAGATAGATGTAATAGTAGTTTTCTCTAGGTGGTGGTGTAAGACATTGTCTTCAGTTTTAATACACTTTTCTATATTTTCCAGATTCCACGTATATATAAAACTTCATGGTAAAAACAAAACAGGTGCTACTAAAAACATAATGCAATTTTCACACCTGTGAGGAATCTAGTGTGAGCACATATTTTCCTAATGTGCACAAAGAGACGGCTAACTATATACAAGTATTTAAAAATATGACCATAAAAATTTTCCAGGAAGGGGTTAAATGGTTATACTCTGAAAATTCCCGAATTTCTAGAAGTGACTCAATCTGCTTTGCATACGGTACCCCATAACCCTCCAGTTTGAGGTTATTGTTTCTAATACAATTCCTGCTCGGTTTTTATTGGTTGAGACAAAAAGTTCAGGCCAGAGAAAAAACAGTAAGAAGCCACCCTTAACCTCAGAGAGAGCGTCCACTTGGACCCCCAAATGCCAAACCCCACGAGATCTCCGCACTTACCTCTGGGCTTCCCCCCTGTAATGCTTTCCTATCAGCTACCACCCCAGACGCCCGCAGCCCCGGTCTCCATTCCCTCAAGATCCCTGCTGGGGGGCCCTTCAGCCCACTTCCTGAAGGTCCCTGGTAATTTCACTGGCAGAATTCAAAAGGGCTTTTTCTAGAAGGACCATGCTGCTGCTGCTAGCAGAAGTTATGTGTTTCTTTAACTGAGCTTCAGGGACAAGCCGTAGTCATGCTAGTCAATCTGGAATTTCAAAATAGCTATTTTATAGTTGTATCTGTAAAGCACAAATTAGTTATGGAGAACCACCACGATTCCATTTCTATCACAGTTCCACTGAATTCCTAAAATCTGAACTCTTGGTTTTGAAAAACTCTGTGATACAAAGGAATCCTGAGTTTGTCTTTACAACTTTAAAGAGGGTCATTTTAATAACTGGGTCATACAAAACACCAAGTCCTATATGTTAGCATTTCTTACATAATAGCACCCTTAAACAACTTGTGGCTTGCAAATACAGCACAGGTTGCTTCATGTCCCTTCTGACAGTTAACTCTTTTAGGTGTTTTGTCTTTAGGAGCTAAAGCTTGTCCTACTGACAATTTCAAGGCAATTGAGTATTGACTTTGTACAAAAGAATCTCTAACAACTTATTCTATGCACAAAGATAGAATTTCTTTAAAATACAGTGTGTTTATGCACCCAACCCTCTACCCTGTACTGCCCATTTGTGATCCTTTTCTAGACATAGAATTAGTAAGGGGTCTACAGCCACAGCTACTTAGAAAACAGTGGTGGTCCCTACAAGGAGGAAGACTGGAAGCCAGTTCAAAAAAGCTAATCTGGGTCTGTCATTTTCTTGAATATAAAAAAAGCAAAAACCTCACATCTTCTTCCTTTCTCCCTTAAAAAAAAAAAAAAAAAAAAAAAGTAGCCTGCTCTGTGCAGGGGATCGACAGAAAAGTAAGTTCCACCTTCCCTCCAGGACACCAGGGCTCAGCCAGCAGAGGGATGCAGATGAGAAAGACAGGCGTGAACAAGGCTCAGGAACAGGAGGCAGTGCGAGAGGCGTTTGAGACTGCAGTGATGCTTATGTCTAGGAGTCCCAGGGGTTCTTAAACATGCTCGCAGGTTGCAGAAGGGTCGAGCCTCTTACTTCTTAACAAATGACCGCGCTCTTATTTAAGATATCCACAGATATACGAGTCGTCAGGAACAGATGTGACAGGGGACTGGTTTACAAACTTGGCAATTCACCACTTTCTATTTGGCCCAATACTAGTGACTAGGACCCCGAAGCTCTGACTGGGTCTTCTATTCTTGCCTCTCTCCACTTTTTCCTTTGTAGAGGACTATTTGTCCGACTAGCTTTCCTTTACCACCCAGGGGCAGATCAGTGGCCCGGTAACCACCACGGCCTTTCCTGCCTAGGGCTGCGCCACCTATGAGAAAGGAGCTACTACTAGCCCCTGAGCAGTGATACCACTCTTCACAGTCACCAGCTCCCATCCCCTGAATTTTTTTTGTTTTTTTTTTCTCCACCTGGCACCCTGGCATCCCCTTTCAATTCATCCCTTCCTTACACATGTGACAGTCCCGACCTAGGACATAACCATCTTAGACCCAAAGTTACTGCGACAACCTGTTTCCTCCCTTCAGCCTGTCTTCTCACCGCCCGACCCATGAAACCGCACAGTGTCTGCCCCGCAGTCAGAGGCCACCACCACCACCACTGGGGGTGCCGCCTGGACCACGTCAACAATCTTAGACTTCTTCCCAACGAGAATCATACTAGATTTTGAACGGGGGCTTCTAACTGGGGGCTTCCACCCGCCCAGTCTCTTGTCTTTGCCGTCTCCATCCAGCTGCCACATGGGGACCCGTGTTCTCTTTTCTAGTTAAGCAAGTCAGTTCTTTTCTCCCTCAACCTCTGCTTATACAATGGACTGTATGTTGCAACTGAGGGAAATGGGATGGAATGCTGCCCTAGAAAAAAAAGAGAGCGAGCCCGACAGCGTGCTGCCATGTCGCCACTTCCCAGCCCTTTCTCAGCTCTGCGCGTCAGGCCGGAGAGGCCAGGTGCGTGGGCGGCTGTGGCGGCTCAGGCGGCTCTTGCACAAAGGACCCTGCTTCCCTTTTTGACCTCGCTTCGCATCTTAACCGAACAAGCTGTTTCCCTCGTCGGAACGACCACCTCCTAGACATTGCTTAAGACCTCTCCAGTGCGGTTCACCACAGCAGGGCCACCGAATGCCTGTCATTCCGAGAATCTGTCAGCTCCACTGTCCTTTCCAAACGCTCCTCTCCTCTCCGCACTTTGGTCTCTACCCACAGTTACAATACCCTCACCGTGGCCTAACTGAGCAAGTGCTGCTCTCTGTGACCGAGCGAGGGTCATGACTCAGTTACGCATGAGAGGCCTGTTGCAAAAGAGGAAGCCTTTGCAACAAAATTGGTGCGCACAGTAGGCACTCGATACTTACATGTATGGCAACTAGAGTGGCCCATGTAGAGAACACATTTGAATTTCTAAAAACCTATGCATTTATAATCTCATTTTGAAAATCAGCTTATGATATATAGTACATTACTTGTAACAGTAGTATTCTTAAGGTCCAGGAATATAATTTATATTTTTTTAACTCTTCCAAGTGCCTCGCTCCAGATGCAATCCAACATTTAATAATAACGTGGCTCACTCAGATGTCAATTCTCTCTTGCTGAATTTTGCCAATCACCTGGGTACTGAAATGTGAGCAATCTGAAAGTTGAAGCTTTCAAGTTCATTTCATGAAGATTAAAGACAAACGATACAAGTCTCTTAACCAGGTGTCAAAAGCATACACCTGGGGGAAGCCTGCCTGTGTCGTTCTGAGGAGCCATGTGCAAAGCACATGCACGGTATTCACTGTTAATTGGATACTGTGCAACGTGGATCAATTTTGGGTATACTTTGTCTCTTCTACAATATAGGAGTCTTTTGGAGGGAAAAGTTACATCCCACATATCCACTTCCCCTATGGAATCCCTGGTAGGCACCCAAGAAGTGATTTAGACGGAACATACTATATTGTTTTGAAAAACAGTTGCTAAAATAGAGGTTTTTATCCTTTGCTGTAGCATGGATGCCTTTGAAAATCTGACTAAGTACGCATACTCAGATCTATGTACCCCCAGATTTCCACTTGAGAGGTGGCTCTTAGACCCAAGTTGAGAAACTGCTCCGAAACTTTACACTTGGAGGCGTTCCCTCCTCTCCATCCTCACCGTCAGGACCTGGACAACCTCTCCATACATTTCACACCAGGACTGTGACGACAGATTTCCAGTCAGCCTCCCTGCCTCTTCTCTGCTTCCCTAATGACTACCACAGGCATCATTCTCATGTCCTAATCAAATCATGCTCTTCACTACTTCAACTCATCAGAACAAAACAAATCCTCTACAACAGTGGAGAGGGCCTGATGGGAGCTGCTTGCTTCTTCCCTACATTGTAGCCTCACCCTGCCCCTCCTCCAACACTACCCTCTGGGCATGTGTGTTCAAGGCCAAGGCTTAGAACTTTCCCAGAACCTCCTTGCTGTCCACTTCCTAGTCATTCTTTATGCCACAGCTTAAGACTGTACCTTCCTGGGAAACCTTTCTGAGAAGCCTTCCCGGATCTCACCAAGCAGGGGGACTACGTTCTCCCCCTACGCAGCTCCGTCAAAGCACTCAGACTGAATTTTAATTTCAAGGAGTCTGTGCTGGCATGACTATCTCCCCTACCATGGGCCTTTCCCTCTTTCTGTTCTTAGACCTGGCATACTGTAGGAGCACATATCTGTTGAAAGAATGAACAGATACAGCACAGCAAAACTGTCACATAAAACTACAGTCACCACTGGAGGATACAGCTTTAACGGCTAAAATGCACCACATTCTGTGTTCCTTTTCCTTGCAATGTTTTGTCTGAGGGCGAGCAAAGCCAGTTAGAGGCATATGTTTTTACATACCTTTTCTAAAGCCTCTCACCTCATTAATTTATATCTGGAAATGAAAGCTTTGCCACATTCTGGCTGCAAGCACTTGTAAGGTCGCTCCCTGGAGTGAGAATAATTGTGGATAGTGAACTTCTCCAGGGTGAGGAACATCTTGCCACATAATTGGCAGGGGTAGGTGGCCATGGGCTTTGCTTCTCGCACCTTCCTTTTCAGAGGCGCTGACCAAACGCTGTGCCATTTAAGCACAGACAGAAGGATGGTGCTGAGCACATGCGCCGAGCCCCCACAGCTGAACTCCAGCCCAGGGGAAAGGCAGCGTCCTGGGCCTGGTTCTACCCAGACCTGGGCCTCTCGGGGACCACTAGCTCTGCTTCCTGCTGTCCCACATCCTAGTGTGTGTGCAGTCTCAAGCTGGGAGGAGAAAGTCTGAGGCACAGATGAGATTCCAGGAGTAGAAAGGTAATCTGCATCACTAGAGCCAGGGCTAGTCCTGGAACACCAGACTGTCTGTGGAGAGAAGAGAAACCGTTTTCTTGCATTAGCTATTTGAAAACAATGCTTTTCCTCCCCCACCAGTTCAGAATCAGCTACCCAGAATCAACGTGTTCCTCTAAATGGCTCTAATGCAGCACAGCTCTGCATCCTCCCCCTGTGCTCTAAGAGATCCTTCTGCACAGAAATCCACCTGTCTGCTCCCCCTGAGTGGCAAGGAGTCAAGCACACAGTGTTTCGATGGTGGATGAAGCGCACTTTCCTTTGTGATAGAGATGGCTATTTCCACAGACTCAGTATAATCTACTTCAAAGCACGATCTCAGGTCAGTTTGAGGCTCAGTTGACCAATTAAAAAAATTGGTGTTCAAGTGTTTTCCTGGTACAGAAACAAAAATCATCCCTGCTTATTCAAACCACGGGCTATTCCTCTTGACTCACTGTCGGCGTAACACATGTTGCCTATCACACCTGTTTAAACTTCTAGGGGGTGAGATGAAATCATTTGTATACATCTAAGTTCATTTGCTTATAAGGTTACCATGAAGAACTCAACTCAATCATGTAAATGAAATGATGTGAATAAAGCTAGTTTAATTCACTGCTGTGCCTCTGGAAGGGAAGCAGAGTATTCCCAGGGAAACAAAACTGATGGTGTAAGGGAAGGCTCAGATTGCACTTAAAATGTGTAGGTACCACCCTCCAGTAAACTATTGTTACGAATCTCTTCCCCTTTGGTTATGGGGGCATTTCCTCATTGCCCAGTCCTACCCTGGAGGGCTAAGACACTTGTTGGTATGCCACTTCTAGGAAGTGGGTTGGCCTGATGACTTTTCGACCTCAACTGCCTCAGACCCAAATTAATACCACCCTCCAACCCAGGCAAAGTCACCAAAAACAAGGCTCTTCTTTTTCTACCAACTGACCATCATCTGAGGAGCTTTAAGAGCCTGAGACAGCGTTAGGAACAACACAGTACAACTCTGGTTACCGAGAGTCCTGTGCCATTCCAGAGAGAGTGATTCTTAGGTAGGTTGATGCTAACCTTTCAAGTGCCAGTTAGAGTACCATACACTTACATTAAACAGCGTGGAGTAGTTCTGTACAGAGGCCAGGCCTTTCTGTGCTTTGTCAACTAAGCAGCACACTCATGGCCAACTGACCGATCACAGGAGGTCTTCAAGGAGTCTGTCCCCTGCACTCATCTGCTGCCAAATTTTCAGCATTGCTCAGTATGAAAAGCTCATCTTTACTTAACTTTTCAGCTACTTTCAGATCGGAAAGCTGGAGTCTAGCTAGACAAAACTGTTTTATAACAGGTCAAGCATCTTTAACTATACCAGCCCACAGCACAAGTACACAGGCAAAGGCAGGTTCCTTTTCTAGTGGGCAAAACCTGCAGCAAACTTCTGTGCTCCTCACCGACTCACTCAGATGTTCAGGGTCCAGTCAGAGTTCACAGGAGCCAGCCCCAGGCACACACCCCTCGCTGGCCTGCCCCACCTGCTTGGAACCTTCAGGACTGACGGGTACACTCTGGCCGAAGCTTCGGTGCTGACTCAAAGCCAGAGACGTGCCTTCTCAGCCAGCATGTTGGCACCAAACCTTCATTCTGAGGGCAGCTCTCCCATACCTTGCTCCTCTGAGACTCCGTGTGATGATCTGAACTGAACCCCTGTCCTGGCTCTGTCCAAATGCCTCTCTCCACCTCCTTGCTCCCTCAGAGTAACCCAGTTCCTGCCTGCGGCCCTGCTCTGAGGCGTCCCCAACAACCCTGGCCACAGAACAATTCCTTCCAGGAATCTCCCATGTGGCCGAGTTTCTGCTGCCAGGTCTCATGACGTGACCTACTCCTCCAGCCTAAGTCTGGCTAAGACCAGCCCAGCTATAAAAGGCATGGAGCCGGTCATCACCTTTAAATACACTCATCTCATTCACTCAGAATTGCTCTGTGTTCTTCCCAGGTTGGTCAGACAAGATTAAAATGTACACACAACATGAAGAGCAACATTCGTCTTTTCCTCGTTGCCTTCATAGCTGAACTCTAAGTGGCACTAATAACTCAGAAGAGTGACTTTCTGTGATGACGAAAATGTAATATATATGAAGACTATGGGACACTCGAATGTGACACTGAGAAACTGAAACTCTGAGTTAATGTAGGTTGCCATGAGTGGCTAATGGCTGACAGACAGCCCAGGCAGGCTCCTACACTCAGTGTCAGAAGAGACGAAGTAAGGCTATGCTTGCCTCTAGACACACTGTGTGCTGACTCACCCTCAGGGGTCTCCCTGAAGCCAGGGAGGAATCTGTGCAGATCCAGTCACTTGCTCTAGAGTACAGTGGAAAGACTCCCCAGTGCGAACCCCGGCTTACCCACGGTTAGCTGTATGAACAGGCTGTTGGGGACAACCTAGCAAAGCAAGATGGATTCGCAAGCCTGCTGTGATCGAGAGACACACTGCACTAGTGCATGAGATTCACGAAACACTGGCACTGAAAGTAGAAACCATCAGCTGACACATGGTTCTAACTGCTCAGCTATGAATACAACGAAAATGAGACATGTCCCCTCCCTATGTATAATTCATCACTTATTGCCCAGCCGGCAGTCTGCATAACACACATGCTCACACACGCAGGAAGGGCACTTGGGGGTGCAAGGAAAAACTAGCCTTAATTCTTCTGTTTCTCGAAAGATATCAATTTCGACTGATTGCTTACCAATACATCAAGAATATAAAAGAAGGGCCCTGGCTGGTGTAGCTCAGTGGATTGAGCGAGGGCCTGTGAACCAAACAACTGCGGTTCGATTCCCAGTCAGGACACATGCCTGGGTTGCAGGCCAGTTCCCAGCAGGGGACGCATGAGAGGCAACCACACACTCATATTTCTCTCCCTCTCTCCTTCCCTTCCCTTCTAAAGATAAAAATCTTAAAAACAAAAGAATATAAAAGAAAAATGAGATTCAATATTTTAAAAAAGCACCTTCCCTTTAGCATTAATAAAGTTTTCCCAGACCCCATGTCCAGCCACTCCCCTAGATTCAGAAGTCCGGCAATGGCAGACATCACTACCTACGTTTCTCATGGGCCTTCAAAGATGGGAGGTTCAGACACGGCCATGTTTTATTTAAATGTGAGGCACGTTTCCTCCAACTCTTTATCCCAAAAAAGCAACAAAAAGTTAAGTCGGTTAAACATTTTAATACTTATTTAACTCCTTTCATAAATGTCTTTTACCAAGACTTTATCTTTCTGAGTTCGAGATCTTTGTGTTCAATACACCTACCCCATCGCTAAGTCCAAAGTCAGTCCTCAGATGTTGAACTGAATTAATTTTAAGATAGTAAACATTCTTTAAATTCTTCAGGAAGTCTTTTTTAATAAAGAATTCAAATTCACAAGTAGTTATTCCCTCACCGTAACTCTGTATTTCATTAATATGGATGTTCAAATATAAATATTTGCATAGTTTTCACGATACAATCACAAACTTCTATAAAAATAATCTTTCCCAACAGACTATAAATTCACCGTGGCCAAGGATCAAAGCTCAGCCACTTTTTAAAAATAAACCATGAGGATAATACAACATGTCCCATCACCACGTACTTGACCAGTGCTGGCTGCCTGTTGCTGATTCCAATCTTTGGTTGAAACCTGATGCACTTTGTGGCCACATCCTTAAAACAGACGCGTGATTAACTTTCTATTATCTGGCAAACCACCAACAATCCCAACAGAGAACTGACAAAGCGATGGTCCTGGTGATAATCAGTCTATTCTGTGACTCGACACACAGATTGCATTCAAGCCTCAAATATGGTAATATTTTAACACCTGTCACCCTAGGAAGATAGTAAGTCTTCCCCCAAAACATCTCGGGACATAATTTTCGATCCCCTTGATTCTAAAAATACTGAGTGAGTGATACAGATCCGCCAGTACGCCAAAGAAGGCTGTGCCATCTGCTTCATTCTGTTCGTGCTGATTATTTCAGGGATGAGAGAGGATCAGATTGGAGTGAGAACATATATATATGGCAACAGCCAGGAAGGACTGCATTCCCTGAGGGCTGAGGGTGTACGGTGGCAGAGGGAGAGGTCTGAGCACAACTGCAGTTCCAGGGCGTCCCCAGTGCTGCGTAATCCAATCATCTGAGGGGGACAAATGTTGTACAATAATCTCAAAATAAATTATGACTTCTGGCTTCTATTTCCATTGGCCCCAGTGACACAATACAAGACCCATTTCTGAGGGGACACTGAATTGCCATTTTCAGTCTTCCAACTTTAAGTTTTTTTCTTTTCTTTCTTTTTTTTTGACTCCATTCATCACCATTCTTCGCGGATAAGAAAACTCTACTCTATACATTTCCTTCTTTCATACTCCCCAAACCTGGGACTGTTTTTATACAAATGTGTTAAGGCCAATTTAAAAGGGGCCTCCAATAAGCTTCTGTTTCTCCTTACACTCACAAAAATAAGAAACTCTGGCTTAGGTGAAAAAAGAGACCATTCCTCTTGATGCTATCAATTCAGTCTGACTCTTCACAAAGTCATTGATACTATTTCCTAATCCATGGCCACATGTTTTGTGCCTCAATCACTGCATTTTATCAGTTTTTTTAAAAAGTGTCTATTTCTATAATAATGTTCTTCTGAAATTCAAGCAGTAAACCACTTGTACAAATGTCATTTCAAATATGGGTAGAGATCATTGAACAGCTCCTATCATGGAACACAGGCCCACCTTTTGATTTTGATTAGAGGGCAGGCGTCCCTCAAAATCACAGGGGTTCCTCTGTCGGCATCTTTCAACAGAGAACCAACTGTATCGTTCAAACCCGCTGACACCTGAGCTGACGCACCGTCTGGTAGAAGGTGCCCAGCTGGCTGCAGCCCGCTCTCCCTCAGTGGCCCAAAGGCAGCCAGGGCCGCAGATGACTCCACCTGCTATTTCCTTAATGCGCCCCATTCTCTCACACATCAGTGTTCACACTCTGCCCTACCCCGGCGTGCTCTGCGATTCCTTGTCTCCTCGGCGAACTCCTACTTTCCCGTCACTCCCAGGCAGAGCAATGAGCTCCTCTCCCATGTGGTGAGGGGCTGAAACGGGGAGAGCCCTAAGGAAGTGACGGCAACAGTCCAGGTGAGTGGACTACCATCTCCCCAGCGGTTGTGGCGGAGATGAGAGGGGATCACTGGAAACCATGGCTGAAGTGGAAAGAGAAAAACGTGTCTGGTGCCTCCACACAAGGTTGGTCTGTGTTCCCTCCTGAAATATCCAACAGCCTGGTAGACGCTACCCACTCCTATGGCCAAAACACCTTGCTATCATCGGTGCTCGCTGGTGGGAAACACTGACTGAGTCTGCCCCTCTGTTTTGCTCTGGGGAACCTGCCCCACACCTCGGGACCTGGGTACCCCCCACGGCCTGCTGAACGGGCAGGTGAGCTGCCTACCAGCTCTTTCAACTGTGACCGTGAGAGATCTCGTTTTGTTAACTGACCCAGTGATTGCACTCTTATTTTCTCAGAAAAGGCTTGAAATAAGCAAGAAAGCCAAAGGGAATTATTTATCTACTATTCAGAGAGAAAATTAATAAGGATGCTGTCTCACTGATTACGCTACAGCTTTGGAACATCAAATGCAGGCACTAAACTTAGAAAACTGGAAAAGCGCAGAGTGCTTTCTATGTACAAACAGTGTGAGTAATATCTGTGAGTTAAAGATGGCACGTTGAATATAAGTGTATCGCTCCAGCCTCTCCTGAAACTCTTACAACAGTATCAGTGAGATTTTTCAAAAATGCAGCCTAAGGTAGCCGGAAAGGAGGTACCTGCAACAAAATTCTGGGTGCTGGGGAGCAGGTAACAGAGCAGCCTTCTGACGTAGCAGTCCCGAGAAGGCTGGATTCTAAGCAGGAAATGAGAAGCCATGCAGCAACCAGACTGACCCTGGAGAGCCCATCAGAAGCCTCACAAATTTGGCCACTGGGAGGTGGGGGCAGGAGGAGGCATGAAATCAGAGGGGCCGAAGGTCTGGTGGTGAGGCAGTCGGCCCTCGGACCCCCTCCCAGGGGAGGCCCGAGGTGGGGCGCGATGCTGACACAGGATGCGTCAGGCAGGGGTTTGTATGCTTCCCCTGTTTGGCTGCCATGACGGTGCCCTCCAAGGCAGGAGACTGAAGGGTCTTTTAACGCCCGGGACCAGTGGCAGTCCCCAGGGTCTACCTGCATGACCCTATGACACAGCCCTTGTTGACGGGGCCTGTCTAAGTACACAAAGCTTAGATCGGCTTTTCACGGCTCCACTCTCATAAATCAGTAGGCAGCCGGGGATCACCAGAAATCAGAAGAAAAACTGACACAGAACAAATACGAAAAAGCAACTAGGATAGAAGAGAAAATAAAAAAGACTCTATGGAGAACAAAAGTTCAAAAACAACGATCATTAACATCCTAGAGAGAGACAGATTTCTCGGTCCGTCATTAAAACCACAGCCCTTGCACCCCCTAGTCTGCGGCCGTCCCGCTTCATTGTGCAGGGCTGGCAGAACTCCAGCCCTCATCAGCCTCTTCAATCCCGGACCAACGACCCCACTCCCACCCCGGCACTCCCTACACCCCCTTTCTCTGCTGCTTTTCCCTTTTGTCATACGCCTACTACATCTGACATTTTGTGTTTTATTTCTCAATGCCCCCACCACCTCCTGAACAAACACACTGCCATAAAATTCAATTTTTAAACCAGACAGGCAAAAACGGAAAGTTAGGCAAAACCAACTAAGGGAAAGAGGCCATTCCTAAGACTGGAGTCGTGGACAGAACGTATGCCTTCAAAGATGCTCTTCCTTAGGAATTCACAGATAGGGTCCAATTACATTGCTCTATAAAGATACATGCGTGAAAAGGGTAAAAATAATTATTAACTCTTAGGACGGATAAGGAGTACGGTTAGTTGTGTAAGAGGTGACCACCTCTTGCTTGAGGCACAGAGGTTTCAAGGAGAAGCCAAAGTTAAAGCTGAGCCTGCAAGTTCACCCGGCGTCTAAGGGAGAAGTGGCTTATTTCAGGCCAAGGGAGGAAATCCACACAGGGCACTAGCAATCCGTGGTTCGGTAGGACTGGAATAGGGTTCAAATACGGGGACACCGTGGGCACACGGGCTGGAGAAAGGGGCAAAAACCAGTCATGAAGGGTCAGTGACGAGTGGCTCCATTCCACTGGGAGAGGGTGGGCTTTTCTGTTGGAATAATTCAGCAGATGACTAGCCTGTTTAATCGAGGCTAGCCACTAACTTGGAGTTTATGTGGAGGTGGAATGAGGCAGGTGGGGAGAGAAGAGGTACGACTGGGTAGAGAATGCCAACAAAACACGGTGTCAAGGGAACGAGAAGCAGTGGGAAAGGTGGGAGCACAGAGAACCACAGAAGACTGAGAGGGCCCAGACCACAAGGGGCAAGGACAACCCCAGTCTGAGGACCAGGGAGCCAGGCAGCAGGAATTACAAGCAGCAGACTTGTCCAATTATACTTCTGATTGATAATTACGGCGGGGATGTGCAAGATACACTGGAGAGAGGTGAGACCAAGGGTGGTGAGACCATTGCAGCTTCTGCCCTCTTTCAGAAGAGGTAACAGTTGCCTGAAAGGAAAGAGATGGCAGGCTGAAAGGACAGTTAACAGAGCAGTTCGATTAGAACTCAGGCTCGGTCAGAGAAAGGAGGTGACAGGGTGGCAGACAGGGAAAGGAGGGATGAGTGCCCAAAGACACACGGAGCGAAGTGCTGGAGTCCCGAGTTCTGTTTTGGACGTGCTGAGTTTACCGGTGCGTAAAGGGTGTTCGACAAGGGGACCGGCAGCGTGAAAGAGGGGCTGAGGCCCTCTTCGAGCCAAACGGAGCAAATGGTGCTTAGGCGCTTTGGCTTCAGGGAAGTAGATACCATTGTGAATCTTGCTTCTGTGACTTTATAAGTTACTGAGCTCCACATGGGTGGCCTCCAAGCCCGTTGGGAAGCTCACACCATCAACCCAGAGTGGTGTGGTGAAGTGGCTTGTCCTGGTGGGGAGAAAGAATTTGGTTTTTTCATGGCAGGCGGCAGGCTGCAGCTAGTAGGAGCTTCCCTTAGGAGTTCTATTCTGCACTGTGGAGCAGGGCAGAAGCAGACCTGTGGGGGCCTGCCATTCGCAGGGGTGCCAAGGACAGGAGAAGCTTTCTGTCTCTGAATTCCCCCAGTTCCTCTTGGGTAAGACAGTGTAATGACAAATCAATGGTGATAAAAATAAGCAAAATGAGAATTAAGTTTTCACTAAAAAATGTGGTAAGATGTTACAAAATAATTTCTGACTGGTGATCGTATAAAACGAGACCCTAATAGCTGAAAATCCCTGCTCAGTTGCCCACTCTATTAAAAGAAGGCAGGCTCTTTGCAGGTGGGAGCCTTTCTTTGCTACAGTATATTCAGCGAATTGAAGATAATACCTAACCTTTTTAACAGTTGAGGCTAGCCACTCCAGTCTACATGGAGGAGAGGTGAGGAAGGTGGGGGAGAAGAGGCAGAAGCAGGTAGAAAATGCCCACAGCGCTATCTCAGCCAGGATTGGTGGTGGGGGTGGTGGGGCGGAGGGGAGGAGGGGGGGAAGCATGAAGAAGCAATGGAAAAGACAGAGGCCCAGGAATGTGAGCTTCACGGAGTCACAGAAGACTAAGAGAAGCTACACTCCCAAAGGGAAAGGATGACTGAGCCAGGATCTGTCCCCACGAGGGTGCTTTCTCTTAAAGACGTCTGTAAGCACCCGGGTCCCTGCCCTCGCCCGCATTTAGTGGGAGCAGGGGCTCTGCACCCCTGGGCAGTCCCCAGACAGGGCCAAAGCCCTACAGGATGGGCCGGTCCACATGAATACCCATCCGGCAGAAAGGAGGGCAGGAAGCATCTTCACAGACCCTTAAATCTTCTGCAGGCCGCCTCTCCCCATCACATACGCTGTATTTTTAAATATAAACATCTAGTAAGAAATATCATCAAGTGTCTACAAACAAGCAAAATAGGTATGTGCACCCAGAGAGGCATGCGTGAGGTCCAGGATTGGTTCTGCTGCGGAAATGGAGCGGACCTTGCTGTAAGGAGACTATTAATGAACTCTAGGTAGCACAGTGGGGGTGAGGGGCAGAGAGCCGTCCTGAAATCCAGACAAGAGCCTTTGGTATTAAGAGAAGATTTTCTAGTCATTAAAGTCAGTGATGGGGACTATTCCTTTGTGACAGCTGAAAATAGATCCCCCTCCTCCCTCCCAACAAATCCTTTAGGCCCTTTTTAGGGTAGGCTTCTATAGCTGACAGCCCTGATCTCTTTTCCTGGGACTTTAAGAGTAGGGCACGGAGGAACCAAAACTACCTAATTAGCGGCAGGGCCTATTGTCCTAATACGGTTACCATTCCAGGGAAAAGAAAAGCCTGGGTCCTTCCCAGGAAGTGTGTGAGGGTAAAGGCTCAACTGAGAAAAGAAACAAGAAAAGCAGACCAGTCACACTGGTGACAGGAAGCCAGATTCATGAGTCAAACATCTCTTGACGGAAACTTAAAAATTATATGAGATCTAGAAAGGATGCTCAAGACTTGGGTGGACTGTGTAATTCTAAAACAACAATATCTCTAAATAAACAGAAAAGGGCTTAAAGCATAGATAATAATGCTGTCAACAAAGTGTCTTGGGGGGGCGTGGAATTAGAGATAACTTTGTTTTTCCTTTTCGAATATCTGTACTTTTTAAATTTTGACAATGAGTGCCTAGGCTGAGTCTAGGATGTACCAGGTGGACCAAAGGAAGGCAGTGTATTTTCTGCAGACAGAAGAGCATAAAAAAGCTCAGAGGCAGGAAGCAGCAGAGGCCAGCAGGGACAGGGGTTCCGTCTGGCTGGGATGCAGGTATGAGTACAGGGGGCCTGGAGAGGGGGCAGTGCCCTGAGCACAAAGGGTCCCCCACACCAGGAGAGGATCTGGGGTTATCCTATAGGGAGCTGGGAAGCAGTGAAAGTGAGGACATTTCATCAACAGATTGCTTTACACAAGAAAGCAGTTCCAAGTAATCACTTATCCGTCCCCCATGGATAGCTTCATTACCCCGGGGCACAGGCGACTTAAAAGTACTGTTCTGAAACACTAAATGGTCTTTTTGACACAAGATGAGCCTGAGACCAAATCTGATTACCCAAATGGACACAAATGTAATTGGTAGTTTTAAATGACAACTTAGCACTATTATTTTTCAAACTTTTGCAATGGATGAGCATCCAGAACTCACTTTACTAGAAACTGTGTACAGTTAAGAAAGAAAAGCGGAACTGCTGCCCAGGTCCCAGGCTCGGTCCCCTCCTGCAGAAGCCCAGCTCAGAGACCATGTGCCTTATTTATTAGACAGCGTACCATAGGACGCTTCAGTGCAAATTTTCTCTCTGCCTTCCCATGTCACATCCGTGAGTTTAAATGATGCAAAGCAAATCATTCATCCAGAAATACTTAATTTGAAATATACAAAGATTTATACTCAGGATACAAATATAAATATTTATCATTTAGGATGACCCCAGGGTTTCATTTTTTTTTCTCTTGAAGATGATAAACATTTTATCAGGTTTCCATCTCAAAAGGAAATGACACGAGAGAGACAAGGCAACTTTTTCAAGCCCCTGCACTGGCTTCTCTGAAAGGGAGAAAGGAATGTCAAGGAAATGGGGGAGAAAGCTTAAAAGGAGTGGAACATTAGCAAGCAGGGCCGCCTCTCCTTTTCACCTTAAGTCTTTTCTCTCCCCCATTCACAGCTTTGGGTCCTTTGTTTGTTTAACAAACCATTGCAATTATACCCAGTTCAATGGGGAGGAATGCGCACTCTCTAAGTAGCTGTCCTCGCAATCCACATGTGTGGTCCATACCACAGCCCATCCGCAGGCCGCTTCAATGTGCTGGTCTGTGCTCCAGTCGCCCCAGAGGCCGGGCACCTTGCTTACAATAAGCCCCAATTTCCCGCTGCCGCATGCTTGCTGCTCCTTCCCAGTAGCCTATAGCGATGTCTCAAGCTGAGCTTCCTTTCCTGCTCACCTAGCGACTGTACTGGCCCTCCTGCCTCGGCTTGTCCCACTCTGCTCCTGTGTCTACTGCCTAGGGTGTTAGCCACCCCTACCTGTCTTCAGCCCAGGGACTCACCACCAACTGCTGGGCAGACGCAGTTCAGGATCTTACTGGTTATCGCGCCCAGGCTTCTAACGCCACTCACAGGGTAAACAGAAGATACGATGAATGGCACCATCACCCCTACTTCACCTAATCAGAGCTGCTAGTGCCTTTCTCGGTTGCTAGCAGATATACTAGCACATTGGGATGAATTTCAATCTCTTAGCCAATACATCAAAATATAATTTAGTAAGAACATTATATTTGAAAGGGATTCAAAATAATATTTAGTAAAACAATAGCATATTTCCTTTGAACTCATAAAAGCCCTCTCACGCTATTTTGTCTACTAATTTCCATCTGCCAGCCCTCTGAGAGAGGCAGAGAAGCACTTTCATGTCCCTCTGACAGATGAGGAAACTGAGGTTCTCACTATACTGTTTCCGAATAAAGCCTCAGAATCTGTAGCTGGATTCCCTAGTGCTACTGGTATGTGACCAGCATCTTCTCCAGGCTTATCAGTCAACATCTTCCACAAAGGGGAGGGTAGCCTGTACACGTCCTCTTATGTACACAGTTAGGAGTGGAGTCAAGGCAGCACTAAAGCTTCTGAACTGACAGGGCTGTGAGCAGAAAACTCCATAGATCAGCAGATACTATGGGGGCTGTGGAGGGGGAACGGCAGAGGATATGAAAATTTGCTAATTGCATCCTCTGAGTCCCTGAAAAATGCAGAGTGTAGGAATGCTTTTTTAAAGAAGAAAAGATTAAAAATTCTATTGTAAGCTATTTTTGCAGTGTGAGGGGGAAATGTACTTTTATTCTCTACTAGAACCTTTTTGAAGTACTTTGAACCTCCTGCACATCCTTGACTTATTTTACCGGGTGTCCAAGCAGTTACTGTGCCAGAAATAATTTCAAACAGCGACCACCACTCGCATACCTACTGGGTGACGGGAAACGTCAGTGTTCAGGCGGTCACGGGGTCCTCACGGGCGTCCGGTTGAGGATTCAAACCTGTAAGAAGAGATCTTGCACGTCTTCAGTGAGTGAAGCTGGAAAAACATCCCCCCCACCACCACACTGCAACTGGAGCTTCACTTCAAGAGCCTACACTCAACTGATATCGTGCAGAGAGATTTTTTACTGCTCTTCCATACATTTTACTAAGCGGAAGATCCGTTTCAAACTTCAAAGCCCTACAGTATAATACCTCGATAGACCTACCACCCTTAATTTTAAAATATCTCAGAAATACCAAACAGCAAAAGTCTTAAAACATGTGGGTCATCTGCTATATTTAAAAGGTGTCATAAAGTTCGTACTGTTGTAACTTAGAAAGATTTTCAGTATTTCGTATAATCTTGCCCAAGACGACCTTTAAGTATTTCTATTATATCCTTTGTCCTACTTGCAACTAGATTAGAAAAACCCTGAAATTTTCCCCTGCTTTCTGCAAGTAGGAAAAAAAAAAAAAAACCCATGCAATTGCTTACATAAAATATTCAAAATAGCAGTCAGAGGAAACAGTATTTTTTAAAAATCAACAGTATTAGAATACCATAAAACAGGTATGCAAATCCAGGCAATAACAAACCTGAAACAAATTATGAGTTGAAAATGTCAGTAAAACTAGTAGGCATTCATATTCAACAACAGCTTTGTATAAATGTACAGATTTAGCAAATGTGCAGGGTGGAAAGGCTGAAGGCTCCAAGTTGAATAGACAATCCAGTGGTTTACCAAACCTAGCCATGCATTAGAATGCCAGGGAAATCTTTGGCACAGGCTGACATGGCATCGCTGGGGCCCTGAGATTTATGTTTTTACCAAGGCTTCAGGGCCAAGTCAGGCAGCTGGCTTTGCACTACAGATCCCTGGTGAGTATTCGGAAACCGGTATCTCTGTTCACCAATTAATTATAGAGCTTGGCTTCTTCCAACTAAGACTATTCCAACCAGTTGATCCTCTTAGGTGAAAAGCTTTTCAAGGTTTTCTTAGCCAGTACAAAGGTAAATATATTAAGAAATAAAGCCAATTATAGCTCACCTAAGTAATTTTTTTCACTTGGTTGGCTCTTTTCTTAATTTCACCAAAAAAAGACTATATCTGTTTATTTTGGATAAGAACATCACTTTAAGTTAAAAATGGAAAAATTAAGGCCACTTTAGACAACTAAATCTTTAAAATAATCTGCCACAAATTCAGAAAAAAAAACAGGAGTAGGTTCTTTGTCTGAATCATCCAGAGAATTTGTTTTAAATGTATTCCTCACTTTGCATGTGTAAACACTTCACAAATCATCTTCATGGTCCATCTCTCCTCTCAAAATACTCAACATTTATCATGGTCTCCAAAGGCCTGGATTAATTTCTCTTTAAAGGCTTTAAAAACCATTAAAGCAAGAGAGTGAAATTCTCCTGGATGATTCTTCCTTTGCTCCTACCCATCCCACCAACAGACAATACCAACTTAGGAGTTCAGAGGCGGAGGCGCTCTTCTGCCCCACTAGAAAGCATGCACATGACATGCAGTACGCAAACCAGGCAGTGGAGTGGCTTAGCTCCATTGTCAAAATATTCAAATGATCACTAAAAGAAAGAGATTCCTTTCTGAATCCAACAATACTCCTTGGCCTCCGAGGGCTCACACAGGAGCTTATTCTTAAGCTGTTCAGTGTAAGCAGCACTAGTGAAAGAGGAGAACCCTGGCCGAGAGGAGATCAAGTCCCTGGCCTTTCCCACCTGCCATCTCTGCGCCGGTCTAATGCTTAAATAGTTAACAATGCAACAGAGAACCTGAAAGCCCGCGTGGCCCTGGGGGATAATCCTGTGCAGTGCAGGACAATTTAATACAGCAGAGAAGAGACAGGTCAGAAAAATAACACATCTAAGTTTGACAGGATGCTACTTGTAGACTGCCTTTCAGGTCTGAACTTAGATTTCAAAACCACAGGAAAAGGTTTTAATATGTCAATTACATTAAAAAGTACATGGCCAAAAATGGCCCTATACATCCAACATTCCTAAATACAGATGTTTCTGAGCTCCAGAGTAGCAAGAAAAATCACATTTTTCTAGCAACGGGGACTGGCACACGGCAGACAGATTAATTCCAGTGAACTGTTACAAATAAATGGGGAAATATTTGGGGGTAGATGATATGTGTCTTCATTGATGACAAAAACTAAAGTTTCATGAATCTAGAGCGTATGATTTCTAGAATGCATTTTCTCGGTAGTCACAATATGCTCTTCTAGGCACTTGCTTCTGAGAGGAGCATTTAAGAACATGTCTCTTTTTCTGTTAATGAACTGGTTTAGCCGCCCGCTGAGCATTCACTGAAACCGAACTGAACAAAGGGATTTCCCTCCAGTTTCAGCTCATTCACTTCTAGCTACCCTTGATTTTGCTAAGTAAATTCTTCAGACTGACTTTTTTATTTCTGATGGTTTGAGTGGGAAGGAACTGGGCAGCCCCAAACACTGGGAATTCTGCCTTGGTTTTCAGTGACAGACTCCTCTTCTAGGCTGGAGAGGTACAAGGTTTGTCTTCGAAAGCCTCTCAACTAAGGTTTTTAATTTTACTTCCTTAAGTCCGTAATTCCAAATGGAAAGGAGCCCACACAATATGGTAGATCGTGGACAACTAAACCTTATTTCATGGAGGCGGACCACAGGGAACGATTAGATTACGCCTCTGCAGTGAAGACCCTAAGTGGGATATTCATACTCGTACAACACAGAGGAGCACATTGCAAAGGGCCGCTGGAAATCTGAATGATCTGTGAGTCTGGCACCTGGCCCTCTACCTTTTCTCACAATCCCTGGGGGACTTTGTTCATAACCCAATGTCAACTACTCCTTGAGGTCACAGGCCTCCCAAATATTTACCTTCAATCCTAAACTTTAAAATCCCATACAAATCCACCTACCTACCTCTCGCCTTGGTCTCGCAGTGCCCCCCTGAAGGGCCCTGTTCTAAAACAGGGGCTCCACACAGCTCAGCTCAGTCCGGACTCTGGGCTCCTCTTCTGAATTAGAGTTTAGCCACTGACACCAACTGTGTAATAACAGCTGACTATCTACTGGATGCTCACAGAGTGATCACCATTGTTTTAATCACTTGACTCAATTCCCTCAACACCATGTGAGTAGGAGGCATTAAGCTCATTTCACTTGGGGGGAAACTGAGGCTTAGCAGTTACACTAATCTGCCCATGCTCACACCAGCTGAGCCAGATTTTATATCCAGGGTGTATGATCTGTGAGTCCACATTAGTAACAGATCAGTCTCTTCACCGTGTGTCATTTCCCAACCTCTCCAAAGTCAGAACGTCTGGGGTCATGCTAGATTTTTCTCTCTAACTAAGCTAAGCTGTAAGATCTGCAAGCTTATAGTCTCTCAAATCTCTTTCCTTCTCCTAATGTCTATGGTTACCACTGTTTGGGTGATGTTTTGTCTTTATGTCAGCCTCCAAACCAGTATGGAAGGACGACTCTGGAACTTTACTTTGTCCTTCCAACAGTTTTCCTTTCTAGCTCATTTAAAAGAGGTTGCAGGATGATGGGAGAAGCAGTCTGTCTTTAACATCTAAACCCAGTGAGGAGATTCTACCTAACTTCTAGGGTGGAAGAAGGAGAGAGTAGGGAAGGGGGTGAAAAAAGATATTTTCCCCTCCGTCCCGCCCCTGGTGTGGAAAGGAAAAGGAGACCTGTCATCCCCCAGAAAGGGTCCCTTGCACGGCTCTGGGTCCCAAGGCAGCACAGAGGCCTCAGGAGGGCATGCATGGGGTGCATTCTGGGAGGCCAGGCCTGAGCAAGGGATTTCCAGCCTCCACTGGTGGCCCTGAGGCTTCAAGAGATCACGACTGTGAAAATGCCAAGGGCCAGAGGCAAGTCCCTCATATACCAGGTACTGTGGAAATCTCCAGGTTTTAGGTCATAACTAACCCATGAGGGAGAGGAAGACACCTAAAAATGACTGCAATGAAATTCCCCTCAAGGTTGGCCAAATGGGGCTAGAGTGTGAATTAAGGTAGTTATGGGGAATGAAAAAGAGGATACTTCCTGCATACTTGAAGTTGTGGAGTGAGATGCAGACTTGCTGGTGCCGTAAACAGGCGCTAGGCTCTTAGGCTAATACACACCTGTGCTATAGGCTAGGTGCAGCCGCCACAGCTGAGCCAGACTGCGTTTCAAAGAAGCACCCTCCACCCCACTCCACCACCAACCCTGCTGCAGGGAGGAGTGTGGAGTCTGCAGAGATGCTGGTGCTGGGCCTCTGCTTTAGAGCCCTGGAGGGTGTGGGGCAGGGGGGAGTGGTGCAGCTCGAGAAGGAAGGGAAGGAGCAGATGTTAAGTGTTTACTCACAAGATTAACTCCTCTGACTCCTATGCAAATACCTAGAAAGGGAGGCAAAGAAAATTATCTTAAACTCCGAATTGCTCAAAAACCAAAGGGGAAAAGGGTGGGGGGCGTCAGACAGAGGAAGTCAACTAGGAAGAGGAAAGAGAGGCCAGTGCTGCTAGTGTGGAGTCGCAGCACAGCCCTGCTCCCCGAGCTTAGATGTGCCTGCCAGAGCGACATGCTGTGATGGGCTGTGGGGCTGTGGACTTTTCCAGAAGATGGAAATGCTAGCAAAGAGGTCCGGGGGAAAAGTTTTAAATTCTTAGTGTGATGAATGTGGTGATTCGCAGATGTTACAGTAATGGCAGGTACTTGTGCACCTAACAAAACGTCTGAGGGGCCCAGACTTCGAGGCCGGTCCTGTCCTACCCCACTCCAGCTCTGCTGCTGAGTGTCTGAGGCTTTCGGATGAGGACTAGCAAGGCCTTCCTGAAAACTGGAGAGCACGCAAGATCTGGCAGCCATTATTCAGAAATCAGAACTTTGGAGTAGAGAGCTGGGGCAGGAAGGACTTCAGATGCCCAAGAATCAGCAACCAGGGAGCCCCAGTTTCCTGTAGCACAGGCACATGCTAAGTTTGCCCTGGCACATGGGTACACGTCCAGAAGGAAGACAGACCTGGGAGAAGAGGGCCTGCCCAGGGACCAGGGGCCTGTGGTAGAGGCCACATGTGCCAGGACGTGCCCTCTCAGTTTAGGGTATTAGGAAGCCGGGTAGCTGGTATCAAATTGTGCCCAAGAAGAGAACTCGCAAGCCAGGAACATGGAAGCGAGGATGTGTTCGGCAGGCAAGCAGAGGTTTGGAAAACCAGAGCAACCACAGTGTGGGGCCACTCTGGTCTCACTAGGGTCTGGCCTCTGTTGACACTCGCTTTCCTTCTCACACCAGACAGTGGGGCTCAGAAGGGAAGGTGGAGAAGGAGACAGTTAATGAACACTCACTCACATGGCCCATCTCCAGTTCCCCTAACATGTGCAGCCACGTACAGGACACCACTTTCAGATCTGTGGTGCCCCAAAGCTTGGTGGGGTGGGGGGTGGTGAAAAGGTAAGCTGGAGAATAGAGGACCAGCACACTCTATTGGCCAAAACTCCATTTTCATGTGGCTTCCTTTAGACCTACTACCAGCCCAGTGAGTAAAGAGCTTGGAGTCCAGTTAGAGCAACGAAAAGGGACATTTCTACACACTGAAGACTAAGATCCAGACTAGCTCCTCAGTCTGTTTGGACTGGCTCTCCCTCATCTTACACAGCCTACTGTCAGAGTGATTCTTCTAACAAGCAAATATGCTCCTGTTTGCGTGTTAGAAGAATCCAAATATGGCTGTTTGAAATTCTTCAACGGTTCCATTCGTTTCTGTCAAATGCGACCAAGAGTCCTGCGTACTCAGAATCGCTGAAACATTTTAAGCGGGAGAGCAGTATGCTTAGGCTTGTGTTATAGAAAGAGCCCTTAGATAGGAGATGCATAGATTATGCTCCTAGATTTATCCATTTCATACCTAAAAATCAGTGAAATGGTAATTTCCGTGGGGGGTGGACACAAAAAGCAAAAGAAGAAGAAAAAAAGTGCACAAAAAATAAATGCAATAACTGAACATTGAAGTTTATACAATTAACTGTCCGCAGAGCGCTCTAAAGCGTCCCTCACTCAGAAAGAACACTCTCACACCCTTTGAGTTGAATAGACAGGGAAAATGAGACATATTTCAGGGAAAGATCATAAAACGGAGATGATCACCTTAATGTGGTTCTAAGTTACATGCTGTTGTGTGTGTCTGTTTCATGGATCATTTTTAATTTCTATGCTCAAACAAAAAGGAAAACTTTATCTTGGGAAATGACACATCATGGATCGATTAAATTACTCCCCCATTAAAGTACATTCTGCTGCAGTGTACACATGCGTAACTCCTATCGTTATTCTAAACGCACTGAGACATGTGCTTCACTTACTACCTTTTATAGTAATATTTAACACTCTCTTATATTATGACCCCTAACTCCTCTACCCTTGCAACTGCCTTCATTTCAACTTGTTTGTTCAGAGAGTCGGGAAGTAAATACATTTTCATGATATTTCTTAGTAACTATTCTTACCTAAAAGTGGTAAGATAATACATTTTATTTTCCATTATGCGAGAAGCATACTCTACTCTAGAGTAGGTTGTGTTCCTACCGTTAGTTTTAAGCTGTTAACCAAATGATACTGCTCTATTAGGCATACCTTGGAGATATTGAGGGTTAGGTTCTAGACTACAACAGAGCGGGTATCGCAGTAAAGTGAGCTGTAATCTTTGTGCTGGTGGAGGGTCTGGCTTTCAATTTGTAAAAAAACGTAACAGCCGTGAAGCACCACAAAACAAGGTGTGCCTGCCTGTGTCACCTAAGAAGATGGCAGAGGCCACGTGTGCTCTCTCCAAAGGGAGAGCACTGGCTTTAGAGTCGGGTGGCTCCAGGTGTGAATCCTGGCTCTGCTGCTCGCCAGGTATGTAACCTCAGGCAAGTGTCCTAACTCCTCTTCCTGGTGACATCTCTCTGCCTCGCAGAGCTGTTAAAAGATTATACATTGCATATGTACAAACAGAAGCACAATGACTGGTACAGAGTCTAAAGTATATGTACAAAGTAGATGTGGTCTGTTAATAAGTATCAAGAACGATTTTACAAACTGGGTTAAGTTCACAATTAGAAAACACTAAATAAGCTGTTTCAGAATATAATATAACAGAAAGAGTATAAATCTTTGATTCGCTTCAATAATCTTTTGCTTGGATCATCATAATGCAATTCCACTTCCTAACATGTCCTTGTAAAAGAAATTTCTAATTTCCTGCATGCTTCAAGTTTTACATGTCATATTTCAAAGATCTGTAAATTATTATTAGCTGTGCTTTTAATGGCAACATGATACTTAACTAAAGAACACAATTAAAAACGGGCCTGGGATGAATGGGTCTAACTGTTATTATAAAGTTACCTGAATGACTGATACACAGAAGTGATTCTGGCATTTTTGGATAGTGCTAGAATCTTCCTTTCGAATGTGTTGGTAGGAAAGTGGACTAGCTTCAATTTGAATTATTTGGAGAACAGGAATTTAAACACACACACACACATCTAATATCCTCTTCCCTTTGGCCTTCCAACTAGAGCAACTGTGGATAGCTTTTCTAGAAGTCAGCCCCAAGAGAAAAGCAAGTTTGGAAGCAGTTTATCTAGTGAGAGGCTTAGGGGGGGAAAAAATCAAGTGTAAGATGAAATATAAGAAATCTTACAAAAAACACTGAAACTAAAAAAATATGGCATATTACAGTCAAGGACATTTTGTAAAAAAAAAAAATGTTTGGAGAGAAGCCAAGAGTTATGGTTAAGCAACACTGTTAGCACTAAAGCTGCAAAACAGGGGGAGGGTTGCTTTAGGGTGAAGAAGGCAATGGGTTTACACAGAGAACAAACTGCTCATTGCGGGGAGAGAGCAACCAAAATGCTGAATGTGAAATTTAAGGCAGTAATTACTGTTTTGAAATAGGTGTTTCATACAAATCATAATCTCCAGATGTATGGAGAATGATAAGAGATAAAAACTGCGACTCCTGCCAACCACGAGCTCCCTCTAATAAACACTGGATTTAGGGGCACTTATTTCCTAACACACATTTCACAATGCTAGGGAATCTGGACAGAACACATGCAAATGGGAACCACCTCATAGTGCGATTGTAGGCGCACGATTTAGAGACTTCGAACTGCAATACGTGCAACGTACTGAATGTGACTCTAGTAACAGCCCCAATCTTCTTCCCAGTATGTGTCTGTTTGTTTTTGTAACATAAAACAGTATGAGAATGTCTTTTTAAAATGTAAGGGAGGGAACATCGCCAAGTTTCTAGCAGGCAAGTCGTGATAAATAAAAACCAGCAGTACAAAGACCCCTTCTAGGGGGAAAGGCAGGAGGCTGTGGAGCGTGCTCTGACTCAGAGCAAACGAGAACACAGACTCACCACTGACCACGGTGAGCCGACTGGGCAGAAGTCAGACGGTCTCACAGCGACACACTTACCTTTCTAGGTTCGAGGTACAGAGCAGTTTTAGATGTGATGTGAAACAGGGGCCACATCAGACACGAGAGCAATCCTACAGGGGGAAACATTCAAAGGTTAAAAATAAAGGCATTGAGAAAAACCACACTGGTACTGTGTAAGTAGACATTTATATACAGAGTATGAGTTCAGGAATGCCAGGATCAAAAACTTCTCTCCGTCAACATGCCGTAGTGGCATTTTCCAGCATTCCGGGGGCACGCCTTTAAGTTCCCGAAGGATTTTTAGTTTCAGGGAGGGAAGACAGTGATGTGGTCAAGAGCAGGGGCCGTGGTGCCAGCATGCCCAGACTCCTGTCGGGGTGCCACCTGGGGCCACTCAGCAACCTCGCCCAATCCCTTTAGTCGCTCCCTGCCTCAGCTTCCTCACCTGTAGAATGGAAGCAAGAGTCGTACCTACAGCACAAGAGCCTTTCGAGGACTAAATGAGTTAACTTGAGTGAAGAGCTGAACACCGAGTGGCAAGCAAGGAGCACTCGGGTATTTGCAATTATCTTCCAGAGACCTGAATTCAAGTGAAAAGACCTCATAGCCTTGGGCAGAAAAATCAGATAATAGTCAAGCCTTTAAAAATAAGTGTCAAGTAAGAAGAGGATCCTTTGGGAAGAGGAAATAAGTACCTGGACAGGGCTGAGGGAGAAGTGAAAATGAGGGGAGCATTCTAAGGAGCAAGGAAGGACCACTAAGAGGCAAAAAAACAAAAACAGAACCAAACAAACAAGCAGAACCACACAGACAACCAAAAACTCCAAAGCAGAAAACACCTCTACTTAATTCCAATTTTTTTTTTTTTTTCAAAAACAAGGCTACTACTAAAAGGAGAAGCCTAGAGGGCAGAACTTGTTGACAGTAAGCATGCCCGATAAAGTTACTTTTTTAGTAATTCTGTATTTCAGAATAGTCTTTCTTGCAGTTCAATCTAATCAGTAAGGAGCTGTCTCCCTTCCAATGACCAGACAAGACTTTTGGGGGCTGCTTCATTGGGTGGGTCTGGATGGATGGGAAGCCATCTAAGAGGGAAGCAGGGAATGGTGTCTTTCTACAAAGAAGTTTGCCTATGGAAATACACACACAAATACAGAGGCCTGATATATGTTGATCCCCAAACCTATTCTGAGGGCTTGACTCTTATTATTTCTTGGATATTACAACAGTCTTCAGTCCTAAGAAGAAAGTCTCTCTGATGGAGGACCATGTAGTTGAAGTTATCTGACCCTAAAAAGTTTTTAGCTGCAGCCACTTCCTTGGCCTGTGCGCAGTCCTTTGTAGTCCTTTCTGTCCATGCAGACAAGGATATGCCTCACCTCTAAAACCTGAAACATCGAATGGGAAAGTGTGGCTGGGTTTCCTGCTTCTCCTTCCACCCTCTCCTCCTCCCAACTTTGGTACGACGTCACATAAAATTACTTCCAGAAACCGGGAGGCCCAAACAGCCAAGTCATAAACCCTAAGAGCTACGCTTACTGCTTTCTCGTCTACAGGTTAATACTTACGGGGGCGAGAGCCTACCAATGTCCAAGGCCATGGTAATTTTCCCATTTCGTGAGAAATCGGAAGCCTCCCCAGAACCGCAGCCTGCGGAATCTACCACCAGGGCAGCAGCCATGCGACTCTGCCCGTGCCTCTCTAAGGCCGCTGCTGCAACTCCCAGATTTGTGAACCTGTGTTTTAAATTTCATCCCTACCTTTAATCAAAACAGAAAATCAAGTCGACTTCTTTAAAACTAATCGTGGTGATAAACTAAAAGAAAAATAACATGGAGAGTAAAATATTAGCAAGTTCCTGTACTTGTGTGGCCCACCAACGTTTTCTAAAACGTTCCATGATAATTTTATGATGTTGATTCTTCCCAAAGAATGTTGACAACTAGTTCCCACTTAAAGCTCTGGTTTAAAAAGAACCAGGTTTTGATTCCCAGGTTAAAACCTGTTTCTTTGGGCTTGTTCTGGGGTCCTGTGAAATTGTTTTCCATAATCCTTTAGAACCAAAGTTTCCCCCACACTTGTCAATGAGAGGGGGAATGTCTTCTTCATTTGACAGGGGGCCCATCACATATGGCGGTGGTAAATCTGGCTAAAGATAATATCAAAGGATGCTTTATTTTGAATTATTTAACATTACATCACAGAATGAAATCATGTAAAATGAAGGTTTTATCCATCTCAATCACTAAATCTGGTTAAGTGAAAGTCTATAAAACTCCAAATTAAAAGCTTCTTCATCTTCTTACTGAAAACGTCTAAACACTGTGTTGAGGTTTGTTTTTACGAAAGAATGTTAGAGAAGAGACCTTGGCTTTGAAAAGGACAATGCCATGCACTTTTTATGCCTCCTGCTCAGAAGCTGACGGACTGCCCAGCAAACTTGCCAAATAAAAAAAAAACCTGTTTAATAATCCTCCACAGAGGAAAGATTTTAAAAGGCTATAGCGCCAATCAGGTAACAATAGATCAATCAGGTTTTCTTAAAATGTAGTATTTGCAGTTGAAGCCTGGATAAGTAATTACATTCAAAGTAACGTACAGGGAGCTATCAATCCCCATTCATTCAGCAGGCATTCACTGAGCCAAGAGCTTTGCAAGGCTTGGAGATATAAAAATGAATACGACACAGCTGCTTTACTTCCAACGAAAAGAATACACCTAAACAAAGATCTATAGGGCAATGTGTTAAGTGCTATAATAGAGGTGTGCACAAAGGGCTGGAGGCCAAAGGAAGAAGCCATAAATTCTTCCTTGGGAAACCGAGCAAGTGAGGGGAGATGTAAAAGAAGGTATGTTGATGTTTCCTTGTGAGAAATTCAAGACTTTTTTCTTACTCTGTTCTCAAAAGTAAAGCACTAATGTGCCTAAGGATTTATGGACTATTGTAACTGCAAGTGCCATATTGGTCCATTAGCCAGTTTCATTTACGTGTGATACAGACTCTCAGTTAAAACATCCCGAGAATATAAGTTTTTTAAAAAATAAATGTATTATTATAATATTACCATGCAATACGCATAAACCAGAATGGAATGAAGAGCTAGCATTCGTGAAAGTTAGATACAAAGTTCAAAGATGTTTTCAAACATAAACAAATGGAAGACACAGTCTAGAGACTTAGTATTATTACTATATTAATAATGCTCCTTTTAAATATCACTTTTTTTCTTCAGGCACAAATAAGAGGATCTCCTGATCATATCATGGTTAATATCTGTCTCGCTCTACTTCGGTGTTTAAAAAAAGAAGGAGGGTGTTGGATCAACTTCTACTTAACATCATTTATTATGCATACCATATTCCTACTTATAACATAGTTGTGACAGACCCTCCATTGTTCAGTACACACTAGCCCCAAACTTGAGTAATTCTAATGTAAGCATGAGAAACCACCGTCTCCTTTGGGGTGAATTTCCAAATTCTTCTGTGTTAAATTGAGGTCTAATTTTCCTTGTGCCTGGTTTTCACAAGCAGGTCCATTCCACCCCATGTGCTCCTTTTCAGCTGTCAATAAACAGAGGCAGTGAATTCCCCCACAGCTTCACAAAGCTAGTTAGGCAAAGCCATTCATTCCTTCAGGAAAACAGGGCATTGATTTCAGCGAGTTCCCAGGGAGCAGCTGCAACAAAGAGATCAAAGGCCCACCTCTCTTTCCCTCCATTGCTTTCATTAGGCCAGGCCCAGACAAACAGCGACAGGTTTCCTTGAGACAAGGAGAAGGCCCAGAGACCACCTCATGGTTCAATTCAAATTCATCCGTTTCCTACATTCCAGTGACAGTCCAGAATGCTAACCATGACAAACCAGCACAATCGCCCGGCATAATATACTGCGCGCTAGTTCATCCAAGGTCAGAGGGAGAAAACAGGCACCCAGGGAAGTCCTCCGCTTCTAGGGCCTGCTGAGCCTCCCTGGCCCCCTGACATTCCATAAATAAACTTCGCCGGCCCACTCTCCCTTTCTTCCTCCGTCCTGTGATCCCACAAGCGATGGTCTCACTTAATCTGCAACTTCTTTCGTGTCAACGTTCCCAAACTACTGGGACAATTTATTCTCAATCTAATAGTTCCACTGATGACTGGAGTGTGCTATAGGTGCATTCCCTTACTGTTGGCTGGTAGCCAGTAAGCTATGGCAGATGATGAATTTAGAACTATAATTCCTAGGGCTTCCCGCATGGCCTCTAGACCTAAAGAAAGAGTCAGTTTGCGTAAATTCTGTTTGCCAAACATAACCGTGAACAGTGACAGAACAGTTAGCCTTTTTATTTGAGCTGGGTGATCACCCAGACTGGTGATCCAAGCTCCTGAATGGCAGTCTGTGTGTGAATGAGCTGTGTGTGTGTTTGTGGCAGTGAGGAGGGACGAGGAAGGAACATGAATTATCCTGATTGGTTACCTACACTGAACAGCTATAATTAAAAGGTCTCCAAGATCTTCACTGAATTCTGAACTGGTTCTTTGACACAACCTTCTTGAAAATCTGTAGCAAAATGTATTCACTTCATGGTGCTCCATTCCATTTCTGTCGCTAGTCCTGAGTGAACACAGGAATAGATGAGTTACATTTCAAAACTACTCACCTAAAAAGGAAATACACGACACTTGACTGAAAGGGACGGGTATTGACACAGTTACCGTCCTTGACACAGAACTTAATCTCTCCGCACGCCCATCTTTTGAGCGTCAGTACGGATCTTGGGGATCCAGTCACCGATCGCTCATTTGACTGCCAAGGACACCACTGTACAGGGTGCTGACCAGCCCTCCAGGAGGAGACTTTCACGGACTCAAGTCAGGGCAGAAATGAACTTAGAAAATACAGGACTCCAAATTGCACAGAAAATGTATCTTCTTAGTGAGCGCAGTGGGGCAATCGTATCAGGAACCTTAAAGCTGACTCTGGCCCTGGTTCACTTTGGGCCTGTCTGTCTTCCGACTCTTCCAAAATGGAGGCAGAAATATCGAGAATTCCTTTACAAGGTGCTGTGAAATAACCATTCCTCCAAAACACTGTATCTCATTGAAGAAAGCTGGTCTTATGAGTAGAGACTCCTCATACAATGCATCACTCTGTAATCCAAGACAGCCATTCTAGAAACTCTCTAAGTTTCTATAAATCAAATCAATTTTTAAAAGCATTCGAAAATGTACTACTTAAAGAAGGGCTATGGCAAGTGATGAAATACACACATCAATTCATTTATATACCTTTCAAAAGCATGTACAGAGCACTTAGAAACATCTGTGTGATCTTCACCTCAACCAGCCGAGATAGCTGGTTTTATTCATTTCTAATTTTGAATGAGAAAAACAGACTTGAGAGGTAATGAATTGAGTTACACACTCACAGAACTAATAAGTAGCAGAGTGAGAACTGGGAGTATTCTGTTTCTAAGTCTCATGCTGTTTCTCCTGTACCTTGCCACCATGTATGCATATAATTATTTACTGAAGGTCGTTAACCACAGCTACATTAAATAAGTCATCACTCTATTTCTAAATCCAGCGCATTGCACCACTCATTCAAGGAGGTAGTTAGTGCATGCACTCTGCTGTCAGAGAGATCCAGACTTAAATGTTAGTGTTGCCTTTTTGTAGTTTCATAAATTAAGCAATCAACAAAACCCTAGTTCAGCAATTTTCAGCACCTTAGTTTCCTCAGTTGTAAAACAGGAATAATAATACCTTTTCTTATAAGGTTTGGGAAAGATCAAATTAGATAACCCACGTAAAGTACCTGGAACAGTGTTACCATGTAAGTGCTCCATAAGGGTGGCTACTGCCATTGATGTTGAAAATCAAACCAATGTAAAACTTGTTAAAATGAGAAAAATGCTTCCTTTTCAATAAAAAGACAAAATTTAATTTTCAGCTGTGGATTACATGATTCCCTCTAATACTAAGTGTTTAGCACTCAAGTCTAGGATTTTATGGGGCCAACTAATAAACAAGCCAGACCGAACTGTCATAAAAGATATGCTACTATACAAAATAGAAACACTAATTGAACTGTCTTTTAAAAAGCTAATTAAGGTAAATCCCTGGTTGCTATAAAGCAGCAAGGTGGTTTTTCGGTACAATCAGCTTTTAATTCTTGCTATTTAACCATTTTAAGTAGAAATGTGTTGGCGCTAGGCAGAAATTCACAGACAGTTGCCACGTGAAGAGAAAAACACATATTGGGAATATTTGTTGTGCATAGTACTTTAAAGTTTTCATATCTTAATGACCCTCACCCCACTGACTAGGAGAAAATAGGTTAACTTTCCGCTTACAAGAAACTGCCAGTGGTAAACATAAAACCTTTTCCACACCTTATCTCACTCATAATTCCTCATCAATCGATGGTGATATGTAGATGCTACTGGACAATGCACAGGAGACCGGGGAGAGACAGACACAGAGGCCAGCCTGTTCAGATCATTCTTGGTTGTCTGAACTTGGTGACACTTTTTATCTGAATTCTGAATATGTCATTCAGTGATTTAGTTCTTCAATGCTTTTGTTGATTGTCAAACTTGGTAAATAAATCCCTCTTTAAAAAATTTTTTATCCAAGGCTTTAACATTAAAAAGGCAAGGAGTTCGTTCATCCCACTTTTGTTGGACCAAACACCACTTAAGGGCGCACAGAATTCTACAGGTCTGTGATCCTAAAAATACTGCTCATTCTTCTGTTATATTATCTACTATTAATACATCATTTTAAATGTGTGTCTAAAACTATAGCCTCTTAACATTACAAAATGTATTTTTCCTTCACTACCATTTATCTCAGAAATTAATAGTTGGAAAGAAATCATAAGGATATCTAGGAGACATGTCTTGCTCAAGAAACTCAGCCTGTAGCTAGGGAAATCTGATGGTTCTTTTTTTTCTGTTAAGAGCTAAAAGTTGCCCTCTGATAAACAACCCTAACTGTCTTCTCCAATAACATGAAACAAGAATATTTTTAAATAAAAGACATTCCGATATTTCAGACAATTTTAACAACCCCTTACATTGAGTCATTATTTTGAGACTGTTTCTCTTTCATAATATAGACCATAGGGCTATAAATTTTCCTCTAAGAACAGCAATAGTTGCATCCTAGTAATCTGGAAATAAGTTTTCATTTCATTCAGTTCAAAAATACTTTCCAATTTCCCTTTTAATTCCTTGTTTGTCACATGGGTTATTTGGTAAAATTCATTAGTGCAACCATGTGGGCCTGGTGTTTTGTTTTTTAGAAGTCTTCATTGTGGTTTTATTGTTTTACAATGTTAATTTGATTTCTTTACTAGATATAGGAATATTCAGGTGATCTATTTTTTCAAGTGGATTTCAGTATTTTAGATATATTTTTCCAGGAATTGGTCCATCTCATCTAAGTTATCAAATTGTGGGCACATGTTGTTGGTAGTAGTCCCTTATTATCCACTGTAATATCCGTGAGTTCAGCATTATGGCCCCTCTCTTATTTCTGATATGGTAATTTATCTTCTCTTTTCTTGGTTAACCTGGCTAGAGGTTTATTATTTACTGATCTTTTCAAAGGACCACCTTTTCATTTTGTTGGTTTTCCTCTATTGTTTTCCTATTTTCAATTTTGCTGACTTCTAAAGTTTTCTTGACTCTTAAGTTTCCTGACTTCTTTTAAGTTTTCTTGACTCTCTTCTGTTTGCTTTAGGTTTACTTTACTCTTTTTTTCTCCACTTTCATATGACTGAAAACTTAGGTTATTGAATTTAGGTTTTCTTTTCTCATGTATTCATTTAATGCTATAAATTTCCTTCTAAGCACTGTTTTCATTATATACCACACTTTTTCATAAATTTTATTTTCTTTTCACTTAAAATATTTTAATTTTTTTAATGAAACAAGTTCTTTGATCCATGGGTTCAACTATCTTTGTTACTGATTTCCACTTTAATTCTGCTGTACTCTGAGAATGTATTTTGTATCATTTTTACTTTTTTAAACTTAAGGTGTTTTTACGTCCTAGAATATAAACCTGGGTTAGTTGGAAGTGTGATGTTCAGTTACAAGATATTTTTTCAGACACATTTCTGTTCTAATTTAATTACATTATCGTCACAGAACATTCTTTGTATGACTTAAATCCTTTTAAATTAACTTGTTTTCTTACTCAGAATATTGTCTATCTTGATTAGTGTTCTGGGCATACTTGAAAAGAACGTATATTCTGCTGTTGTTGAATAGAGTGTACTATAAACATCAATTAGGTCCAGCTGGTTGACAGAGCTATTCAATCTTCTATATCCTGACTGATTTTCTATCTGCTTGATCTATTGTATACTGAGAGAAGAGTGTTGAAATCTGACTGTAATTGTGGACTTGTCTATTTCTCCTCGTGTATACTGAAACTCTAATTAGATGCATAAACATTTATGTCCTACTGATGATTTTACCTTATCATTATAAAAACAATCTTCTTTATTCCTGGCAATATTCTTCCTCTAATTTCTACTTTCTATCTTGTGATATTAATACAGCTACTTTTTAAAAATTAGTGCTAAAATATATGTTATTTCCCATCCTTCAGCCTATAACCTATTTGTATCTTTAGATATGTGAAGTGCATTTTTTCTGCAGGCAGTGTATAGTTAGTTCGTACGTTTGTTTTTAAAAACCTACTCTGACATTCTTTGTCTTTTAACTGGAGTATTTAGACCATTTATACTTAATGTGATTATTGATATTGTTAGGCTGAAATGTAGCATCTTGCTATTTGTTTTGGATTTGTCCCATCTGTTTTCTGTTCCCTTTTTCCTTTTTTCCCTGCCTTCTTTTGGACTGATTTTTTTTTTTTTATTTAATTTTATCTCTGGGCTTAAAACTCCGTTTTGATGTTTTAGTAACCAATTTAGTGTTTATAACCATATCTTTAACATATTATATCCTCAAGAAATACTATTCCTCTTCATCTATAGTATAAAAACTTTGATTTTATATTTCAATTTTTCACCTCCTGACCCTTGTGCAATTTTATGATACATTTCATGTTATTAACACAACTCTATTAACACTACTTTCATCAATTATCTTTTTTAAAAGACTAAAATTTTAAAAATCTTATCTATTTATTCAGGTGGCTACCATTTTGAAATTTAGCAAACATTCAGCCATTATTTCTTTGTTTTTTTCTTTTCCTTTCTTCTTTTGAAGAGCCCAGTTATACACATATTTGGCTGACTGAAGTTGTCCCACAGCTCACTGATGAGATGTTTTTTAATGCAGTTGTTTGTGTGTTTTATTTTGTACAATTTCTGTTGCTGTGTCTTCAGGTTCACAAGGTCTTTCTTTGTGCAGTATCTAGTCTACTGTTAATCCTACCCAGTGTACTTTTCATCAAATTTACGTTGTCTCTGGAAGATCAATATGATAGCTTTCATGTCTCTCCTTAACAAACTCTATGCTCTCCTCTACTATCTTGAACATATGGTACACAGTTATAATAACTCCTTTAGTACCTTTGTTTAGTAAATATGTTTTCTTATTAAGTAAAATCTGTTTATTAAATGTTTATTAAATCTATGACATTTCTGAGTCTATTTCTATTGATTCATTTTTCTCTTTACTATTGACCTTTTCAGTTTCCTTGTATTATTTAGTAAATTTTGACTGAATACTAGGCATTGCTTACTTTACCTAGTTAGGTGCTGGATATTTGATATTTCTTTAAATAGTTTTGAGCTTTGTTCTGGGATGAAGTTAAGCTACTAAAAACCATCTGATTCTTTAAAGCAGGAGTCCGCAAACTATGGCCCACAGCTCAAATCTGGCCCACACCCTATTTCTGTAAATATAGTTTTATTTGAATACAGACATCCCTACTCATTTATATACTGTTTATAGCTGCTTTAGCATTAAAATGGCAGAGCTTAGTTGCAACAGAGATCATATAGCCTGCAAAGCCTACAATAGTTTCCTTTTGGCCTTTTACAAAAATGTTTTAACATCCTCCTTTAATAGCTTACTGTGAAGATGTTTTAGGAAGAGTGAGAACAACCTCTATTCTGGGGTTACCTCTGCCTCATTACTGAAGCAAAGCCCCTCTGAGTGCTCCATCTAATACCACTTGTATTACAAAGTTTTTTTGTTCTCAGTGGTGGGGACACACACTTCTCAGTCCTATGTGAGCTACCTTTTCCTTTCCAGTGGCCCTTTCTTCAGCCCTGGGTACTTCTCCTACACACATGAATGAATCAGCTTTCAGCTGAAGATCTCCAGAGTGTTCTCCCCATGCAACCCCCTCTTCTCTGGTCCTCAGTCCTACCAATTCCAGCTGCCTTGGCCTCCCCGAGTCCCAGCTCTACCACCTCAATTCAGGGGGACCACCGGAATCTGTCTGGTTCCTCTTCTTAGACTGTGGCCTTGTGCTCATCATTTGTTTCCCTTCTCTCAGGATTTACTTCTTATGCTGCTTGTTGTCCAATGTCTGAAAATTTTTATGTCATGTATTTTATGGGGTTCTTTTTTCTTGGCTGCTCAGCAGGAGAATAAATACAGTTCCTGTCACCACATCATGGATAGAAGTCATGGTGGAAGTCCCCACATTATGAAGTTCCACTTTCCTACATTTGCACTGGTGCTTTATATTTACAAAAGTACTGACAAATCTATATCATTTCATTTCATTATGTCCACTTTGCTAAGATGTAGAGGTTACCTAAATGCTCAAAAAGTGCAAAAAAGTAACCTGTTGGGTCCATTACAGATCAGCCCATGTCTCCTTGGTCATTTTGTCTTTTATAAGAATATATAATTTTTCAAAATTTACTCTATATAATGTATAAATAATAAAAGATTGTCTCCTCTACAAAGCATATTATAAAATTGTTACTAGTATCTCAAGCTTACAGTACTGAGAAATATAGAATTAGTTAAAAGATGAATAGTTACTGAATATTGTTAATAGCCAGGTCTATCACCTTAATTAATTCTCATAAACCTCATGATATTAATATTTTAATTTTATAAATGACAAACTCTGGCTAGGAAAGGTTCATTAACTTCTTCATAGTCATGTACTCACTGGCATCACAGCCAGAATTCGAGCCAGGCTGTGCTTGGTCTAAAACTTGTGCTCTTCACAAGGGTGTCTGCTCCCTAATTTATAGTTCTTAAAAACAGAGCTTCTAGAACTAAATTTTGATAGAACATTCCAAGTTCTCAATAAAAACAAAACAAAACAGTATTAGGAATCATTTACTAAGAGTATCAAGGTCTATTCATTTTTTTTTTACAAAGAACTTCTAATCAAACAAGCAATGAAACAGAAAATGAAGTACACAGAAATATGTAGGTGACTGAGATTTCAATTGCTTTTTAATCATATGGAATCTAATTAAAGTTCTCAAATCAGGTATTTTAGCTTCCATATTGAGTTAACCGGGGAAGCATACAATTGTTAAAATTTGGCTGAACTTGACCTCCAACAGAGTTTTCTTAAATCTAAGTACTGAAAACATATTTTGCTTCCTTCAGATCTTATTGTTTATTTTCTGGTAACAATGCTATATAACAATGCTATATACACTTACTGCCAAAAATTTTGAAGTATACATTACTTCTTTGTACTATTCTTAGTACATTAGTTCCTTTCTAGCCATAAGAAATGAACCTATTATTGTAAGTTTCCAATAATTGGTAACATGATGAAAAACAAAGAGATCTTTAGATAATATCTATAATAGAGGTCTTTAAAATTAGTTAGCATATTTTAATTCTTCTCTATCAAAATTATGACATGTAAATCAAAACTATACACTGCATATTATGGTTCATAACCTTATTTTTCCCTACTGGCAATGCAGTCTCCATTCTAAGAGATACCCAAATGAAACCCACCTAATAACATAAGTGTTCTCAGTGATATATGGAATAATTAATTTTCTTACGTTAAAAATATTTATGCCATCCTCTCTATTTCAAAAGTTTGGACTTTACTGAATTAAAAAAAAATTACTAAAACAGGAGCTCTCCTTTCCCTCCCCCAATATAACACAAATAAAAAGTTATGGAACAGAAACGTAGCTACTTCAAATGACAAAATAGGGATAACACTAAATTTTCCCAATCTGGAATCCTCCCCTAACTTCATCTAATTTTCACAGGTAAATAAAACAACTCATTTTACCTTCCCAAAGTGCTCCCACCTAAGACTAGGCTCTCTCCCAAGGTGCTGTGTACCTGCCATCCTTCACACAGATGTTTGAGTGAAGACTCTGACGTCCAACAGGACGGACAGATACCATACGCACAACTTCAGCTCCGCGGACAGCACCTGGCTTCTGCTAGTCTTAGCCCTGAGAGGAAGTCACTCCTAAGAAACAACTGGCCCAGCTCAAGTGTAATTCAAACTTCCTCAAAATAACTGTTTTTCACCTAACGGCATCATAAAAAAGTAAAACAGACCTTAAAATATTATAAGATGATAATAAAAGTTTTGCTCCAATTTTTGCTCCAGGCACTGCAAATGTCAGGGCAAAGGATAAAAAATTTAATATAAACTTACAAAAGCCAATGATGACTATGCTATCAATCTGGCAGGAACAATCTAAAAATAAAATACATTTAAAAATAAAAATTATGCATTGGTTTTATAGAATAATTTCACACCCATTTTTAAATTAACTTTTCACTAAGTTAACTGCAGACTCACACGGTGTTTGAAGAGAGATCTGGAGTGCCCATTACTTGTTTCCCCCACTGGCAACAGTTCACAAAACTGAAGTACAATATCACAATCAGTACGTTTATATTAACACAAACTGCTGGTCTTTTGAGATTACATCAGTCTCATAATAGCTGTGAGTGTGTGTATATTCTATAGAATTTTATCACCTTTAGGCTCATGTATCTACCACCACAGTCAAGGTTTGAACAGAAAGTCGGCTCGGTGTGACCAGAGAGTGTCACGGGGGATATTAAAAATGCACAGAAATGATAGAATGGAAAGGCTACTTCAGTAGAAACGGGCGAGAGGGTTCAGCAACGGGGTTTCATAGCCAAGAAGAGTGACTTCACTCTAACTCTGTCAACCAGGCTCGATTGGGTTCTAGAACCTGCCTCACAACTCCAGAACATTTCCCCATTCTCACCATTTCCAATCTCTCTATCTGCCAACTGGCCTCCTCACTCCCAACACTTATACATATATTTCTCTGGTAACATCCTCATTTCATTCATCTTTGGGGGAAAAAGAAGAATGGATATATTGGACAGAGCATCTCTCATTTTTCCAATGCCAAACCTACTTCCCTTCCTAGAGGTCAACCCTACCTCTCCATTCAAAGTTTCCTCCACGTTACCCTCCTCTTCCTTTCTACTAGAGATACTTTCCCCCAGCACACAACCATGCTCCTGGTACTTCCCAACATTTAATTAACAAAGCCTTCATTGACATCCCATGACCCTCAGCTTCTCCCACTATATTCCCAGACTTTCTCAGACTAACTTCTGAAAAGAACTGAAAACTGAGATAATCCCCATTTCCTCACCTATCCACTTTCTGACCCCTTCCCCGGGTTCTTAACTCTACCACTCAATCAAAGGGTCCTTACCAAGGTCCTCAAAGCAATTCCTATTATTGTCATTTTAAAAAGAGAGATTACTAGATTGAGATAGTAAAGACACACCCTCTCTTGGAGATAAGCAAGAGTCCAAGGGCTGCCCCAAAGTACTCTTTTCAGGATATTATACTTCAGAGACTTCACCTCCTTCTCCCTGAGATTTGATCCTCCCAGCATCAAATCTCAGATTTCCTGGAATATCTCACTGTTTTCCACCATTTTTAACTGAGAAAAAGGACTTGCTTCACTTACAAATATATTACCTGTATACAGTTTTATTTAATTGTCACAACAACCTGAGAATAGGTGGTTTTATCCCCTTTGCACAAATACAAAACTTTTGGCTGAGAAAGGAGAAAAGCTTTCTCTATAGCAGACAGTTAAGAAGGTAGGAGAGCCAGCATTTAACCTGATCACCTGGCTTCTGAGCCCCCGGCTGCTGCCCCGTCATCATGGTTGGATCTCACAGGTTCTTAGTTGTTGCTATTACATGGCAACACAGTAAGGGCATCATTCAGAAAGATGTGACACACTCCCAATACCTCCACAGGGTCAGAAAACCTAGCATTGACACAAATCTGCTGTAAGCAAACACATAAGAAACTGATTTACATATCATAATGGGACTTTATAATGAGAATTATAATCGTCAAGACATGACACTCAACTTTGCTGATCAGGACATTTTCCCTCCCTGGCTCTATCTGGGAAGCTGATTAGTAATCATGAGGTACGGTACAGATGTGTACACTCACCCATATCCTATTCTTACTTTGCAGGCTCACAGATGTTACACTTGCTCAGCACTGCCATTAAACCTGGGGATGGGGGTGTCAAGCATTTAAGGGGACATAGCCAAGTGGGCCCAGACTCCCCTCCTAGACTATGCTCCAGATTTCAGGAACCATGAATTCCTTGTTCAAATAGCTTCGAGCCTATTAATGGGACTGCACAGCCCCCTTTCCTAGTCCTGTGTTTTTGAGGACAGATCATGCCACTGTGTATGCAACCCTAGGTCCAAGAGGTGGCCAGGGGGTGGCTATTTGCAGAGCTATGAATAGAGCCCAAATATGTGCCCTTCATGGTGCAGAACTGGACCCAGGACATAAAGAGAAGAGAGGCCAGCTCTCCCACTGCCATGTTTTAGATGTACAGAAATCTCAAGACTCCCAAGAATTCCACATTCAAACTGACTTTCTTGGTCATATGCGATTAAACTTGTCAAGGAATGACAGAGTAGATCATATTTTTAGTTAGTTTATTAGCTTAACTTACAACTTTTAACTATTTGGATGAATGGCAAAAGTCCTTCTGTTTATATTCCTGCTTGAACTTCTCTACCTCGTTGTAGAGAAGTTAGGCAGGGCCATGTAACTAGTTTTAGGGTGCTGATAAACAGTTAACTACTGGTACAAGGCCATTTAATACTCTTTCCCCACCAAGGCAATCGAGAAGGCCACGTTTCAGAGAGCATCCAAGATGCTGGTGCATTCGAAGGCTTGAGTCTGGCTATGGAGCCGAGTCTCCCAAAAATCCACAACAGATATTCAGTGTGAGCAAAAAAATAAACTGTTCTTCAGTGAAGCCGCTGAGGTTTGGGGATGGCTTGTTTGCACAGCATAACTTTAGCCCATAATGACTACGTAGAATTAGTACCAGAAGTAAGATACTTCTCTAGAAGAAACCTAAAATACATGACCTTGGTTTAGTGGTCAGGAAGCAGTGAGGAAGCTGATCTTAAGCTCAGAAAGAACTTTCTTTTTTTTTCCAAAAATTAAATTTCCTCAAGGGCAAGGATATATAATATATCCATTATACTATTTTGTTTGGATAAAGTGACTGGGAAAAAAGATAAAATTAAGATAAGCTTTCAACAGAGGACAGAGAGTCCCAAAATAACTTTCTTTAGGTTCAGAAAGGGACTTATAGGGGTGAGAAAGCAAATCATTGTAGCATATCTGAGAACCAAGTTTCAAAACAAAAGAAAAACTAGGGGTGTGTTTACTAGTGCACAGAACTGAATGGAAACAAATAGATAAGAAACCTTCTAGATTTTGCACAGAATTGTGCTGCCAAAGAGAACCAGCTTATCAGCTGCAGTCTGAAAATGACCCTTTGGCTCCTAACCTTGTATATGGAGGAAGTGGGCAGAAAGACTTGCCTTTTTCCCAAACAGAGCAAATTTTCTACTCTCCACTCCTATGAGGCTAAGGAAGGCAAGATGCCCCCTCACGAATGGGGACCAGTAAGGGACAGTTCAGGAGGAACTGTTTGTTACGTACATCAGTCTGTGCTCTAAATAGGGAGGTCAGATGCTGCCATCTTTGCTGCAATTAGCTCTACATTAGCTGTTCCTAAGACCCCTTCAAAGACTTTTTGTAGTCTTGGATCCTACTTGGCCAGTGAAGTTTGACATTTCCCATTTTTAAAACGATGTGTATAGGTAATTCTGGACAAAACAGCCAGGCAAGAGATGGAAAGACTATACGGCTACCTCCACCTATTAAAACAATTACAGAAATAGAAATGCTAGCTTCTAAATACCCGAAAGCTTCTGAGAAGATTGATGAAATAAACGTGGCTTTAATATATACAACCTCTGATCAATCCTCTTCAAAATATCCCAGCCTTATGGACCAATCAAGTGTCTTCCTTCTCTCTCTTCCTATTTTAATCCAAGCCAGCAGAAGGGCAGACAGGGCAATTGAGTGACTTTAGGTAATTACAAAATATTTTGAGTTGTCAGCCTAATAGAAAAAAAATTAAATGTTCTTTCTTATTTTAGACATACGTACAGATATGGGCTACTCTAATTTTTAGAAATCTGAATGCTTTAAAATTAGGATATTTTCCATCATCTATTCCTCCAACATTGTGAGGAAAAACTAGAATTAATACAGACAGGTAAATCACACACATACACACACAAAAAAAAACAAAAACTAAAACTCAAAACCCTAAAATGTACTGGAAAAATTTATAATTTATAATTTCCAAAGACTGCCTGGATCTGTATTATATTAATATTCCCAGAAAGGTCTGACAGAAATCAACAATTTTCCTATAATGTAGATTCTAAAACCTCCCAGTGAATAATTTTCTAAATCACATCCTCTGAGAATATGAACATCTCTCCCCAACTGTTTAAAAGCAATTTTCTAGATTGCAGTTTTAAGCATCTCTTTGAATGCAACAAGGTTTTACCCTTAAAACATATGACACTGACTTCATGCTTCACAGAAGTGCAGACAGAATTAACATAATAGCTCTACTTCATATAAGCTCTCAAAATCTCCAGCGGGGGTGAAACTAAATGAGTTGCATTATAAATGCTAATATTTTCCTTAAAAATATGGCAGAGAATGAGAGTAGCATGAACGCTTAAGTAGCTTATATTCAGTCCCAATACTTTACTGCTCCATACATTTCTACAGGACCCATTGTTATGGACTGAACTGGGCCTCTCCAAATTCATAGGTTGAGACCCTAACCTTCAATGTGACTACTTGAAGACAGGTCCTTTAGGGAAGTAATTAAGGCTTAGGAGGTTAAGGGTGGAGCCCTACTCCAATAGGACTGGGAGCTTTATAAGAAGATAAAGAGACACCAGAGGGCCAGTGTCTCTGGGCATACACAAAGGAAAAGGACAGGTGAAATCACAACAAGAAAACAGACATCTGCAAGCCAGGAAGAGAGGTCTCATCAGAAACTGAATTTGCTGGCACCCTGATCTTGGACTTCTAACCTCCAGAATTGTGAGAAAATAAATTTCTGTTGTTTAAGCCACCTAATCTGTAGTATTTGGTTAATAACAGCCTAAGCATACTAATTCAGATTCGGTACCTCAAAGTTGGGTGCTTCTCTTACTATGCGTGCAAATGTAGAAGTGGCTTTGGAACTCGGTAATTAATGGGTAGAGGCTGAAAGAGTTCTAAGGTGCTTGCTAGAAAAAGTCTACATTGCCTTGAAGAGACTGTTGGTAGAAATATGAACGTTAAAGGTGATTCTGGTGAGAACTCAGGTGGAAGTGAGGAACATGCTCTTATTGGAAACTGGAAGAAAGGTTATCCTTGTTATAAACTGGCAAAGAATTTGGCTGAATCATGTTCTAGTGTTTAATGGAAAGAAGAACTTGCAAGTGATGAAATTAAATATTTAGTTGAAGAGATTACTAATCAAAGTGTTGAAGACATGGCCTGGCATCTCCTTACTAATTACAGTAAATGTGAGAAGAAACAGATACATTGAAGAAATCCTTAAGTAAAAAGGAATGAAAACTTGAAGATTTGGAAAAATCCTCAATCTACCCATACTGTAAAAATTGAGAAAGCATGTCCTGGGGAGCGCACCAAGGGTGTGGCTGGATAATCACTCCACAGTGAGATTACCCTGGGAATTAATCAGCCAGATCAGCAAAAGCCAGGAATAGAGTTGGGACTGTACCAACAGAAACCCTGCCAATTTGGACCAAAGGGAACCATCTAGAAAAAAAATAAAGAAAAGCTTCTGCACTTCTGAGATTGAATAGGACTAGACCAGAAGATAAGCTATTTGGCTGCAAACATGTTTTATTCTTTAAGAAAAGGGAAGAACAACCCCACAAGGCAATTCAGCGATCGTGGGCATTCGCCCCCACTATAAACTCAAGGGCTAAGGCTATCTCCCCCCTTAGTTTCAGAGGTGGTGGGGGGTGGGGGAAGACATAGGTGATTTTGATGAGCTAAAAAAGATTATTCTTGATTCTTAAAATCTAATGGAATTGCCTTGCTAGATTTTGGACTTGCCTGAGACCCATCAGCCGTTTTTCTTCTTTCCCAGCTTCCCCCTTTTGGAATGGAAATGTGTAGCCTTTGTCTGTCCCACTATTGTATTTTGAAACGACCTACTTGTTTAGCTCAGAGGTTCACCACCAGAGAGGAATTCTGCCTCAAGATTAATTATACCTCAAGTCTCACCCGCTTCTGATTTAGATGATATTTAGTTGGGACTTTGTACTCTAGCCTTCAGAATGATGCTGGAATGGGTTATGACTCTTAGGGCTGTTGGGATGGAATGAATGTATTTTGTATGCAAGAAGAACATGAGATTAGGGGGGTGGGCAGAGGGCAGGATGTTATAGGGAATGTTATTCCCTCCAAAATTTGTGTGTTGAAGCCTTAACCTCCAATATGATTATATTTGGTGAAAGGGACTTTAAAGAGGTAACTAAGGTTAAATGCGATCATAATGGTGGGGTCTGTGTCCTTTTAAGAAGAGGAAGAAATATCAGAGAACACTCTCTCCATACATACAGAGGGAGGCCATATGATGACATGGCAAAAAAAAAACCCAAAAAACAAAAAAACCTGCCATGTACAAGCTGGAGAGGCTTGCTAGAGAACACAGCTGCTGGCCCTTTTGATCTTAGACTTCTAGATTCCTGAACCATGACTAAATATCTGCTGTTTAAGCCTCCCCTTCTGTGGAATTTTTTATGGCAGTGCAAGTAGACTACTGTATCTACCCTTCCTGGATATTTCAGAGTGTCTTTCCCAGGGATCAAAGAAGGAAGGACATTTAACACTGGGTGGGTCTAAACCTTAATTATCAAACAGAGACCTTTTGTTTGAAGGTCTAGTAATACTAAATATTTTCTCTGAAAAAAATTCCTACAAATCAACAAGATGACAATCCAATAAAAATGTGCAAAAAAAAAGAAGAACAAGTACCGCACACACATAAAAAAATCCAAATGACCTAAGCTACATATAAAAAGGGGCTCAACATTATTAATAACAAAATAAAGGCAAACGAAAACCATGAGCTATCACATCCACCAGAAGGCTTAAAAATGGAAAAGAATAACAACATCAAGTGCTGGTGAAAATGTGGAACTGCAACTGTTTCTCTCCCTGGTAATGGGAATATATATTTATTCATTCACTGTTGGTAAACCTTTTGGCAGAATTTATTAAAACTACACATATGGCCCAAACGAAATACTGTGAATGTCCACCAAAAGATCTGTGTATGACTACTTATAGTAGCTTTATTTGTAAGAGCCATAATTAGAACAGAACCCATACATCAAAAATGGATAAACGAAATTATGGTATATTGATACAATGCGATGCTATTCAGAAAATATACGTATGAGGAACGACGAAGTATTTAAATATGCATCCACATGGATCAATGTCAAAAAAGTATGCTAAATGAAATAAGTCAGACACAAAGGAATACATACTATTGTGTCACCCTTAAAGTCCACAAACAGACAAAACGATTCTGCAGTGATGGAAATCAGAAGAGTGTTCTCTCTCAGGGAGGTACTGGCTGGGAGGTGCATGACTGAGTGTTCTCTTTCTGGATGGATGTAATATAGTCTATCTGAACTTAGTGGGTCCACAGGTCTATATACATGTAAAAACTCATCAAGCTGTATATTTAGGGTTGGCTCACTTTATATGATCCCCCCCCGTTCCCAACCATGTACTCAATAGTAGGAAAAAAAGTACTTCATAAAAGATAAACTATTTTTACCTTATCAATTGCCTCAATTAAACATCAGGCAAATGCAAATTTTTCTACTTAAAAATAAAACAGAGACCAAACTGTGCCTAAGTTTCTAATCATTTCACTACCTAAAATAAGCCGAAGCTAGACTTTTCAAACCTTACCCATTGGTATCAATAAAAAGATAGAAGAAAAATCCAAAGAAAGTAGGAGTATATCAGTCCACAGCAAGTGGCTTGGTCGCTGAAACCAAGACTCTGAGGACCATACTGACAAACTAAAGAAATTTCAGTAGTGTGTTTTACCATAAATACGTCTACTAAATAATTCTATTTAACTATTTATTTTTAGTACCAAGGTAGTATGGCACAGAAGAAATAGCAAGAGCTTTTGAATCAGACAAACCAGTTTTGCCACTTGTTGAGCAAGTTTCTTAATCTCTTTGATACTGAATTTCTTCACAATTTAAGAGAGACAATAATACTTACTTTGCAAAATTGTAGTACAATTATGGTAGGTACTTAAGAATGGTAGCTATTTAGCAATAGCTTTTTGTATGCAAAGTATCCTGGCAGGTACTGGAATCCTATCTCTAAGAACCTGACCAACTAGAAGTGACATTTAGATATAAAGATTGGTAATGAAAGGTAAGAATTTAAGGGCTACTGATTACAAATTATAGGGTTCCTGGCTAGTAGGGTTGCGGAGTGAGTATCCTCTGAAAAGAGCCTGGACATTTTTTGGAAAATCCACTTAAGGCACAGGAAATGGCATAAATAAAAGCCGAGCCTCAAACACAGTACAGTGACTCCAGATTCTGACGAGCTGTTAAGACCAGCTGTGTCAATGGACTAATTCTAAGGAGTAAGACTAAGAGGCCAGTAAAGCAAGTTGGCACTAGAGAGAAAAAGCCCATTGTCAGGCTAAGAAATCAAGGTCTTGTTTTCTCAAGTATGGGGATCTCACTGAAGGGTTTTTTTTTTCTTCAGGGAACTGAACCCAGTGGTCACTGTCCATGCAAGGAAGGAAAGGAAAACCTCAATACAGGGAGAAGGCTTAAGGTCCTAATCTAAGATGCTCAGAGGAGTGAAAGAAACAGAAAAAATATTAGAATTCAATTTTAACCACTTTTTAAAAAATGAACAGGCATTGTGTTTCCTTGAATGATTTAAATAGGCCTGCCTTCAACCTTTGAAACGACCCTGACATGGCCCATATGCTCAAAAGTAAAGAATAATTCCAAACCAGCAAAACACATTGCCTGGCACATCAAAAGTACTCAGTACATATTGTTGATAAACGAATCTTTTAAAAGATTCCAAATATTAAAACCTCTAAATAATATACTGTTCAAGGTGAAACATGTAGAAAAGCTAAGATCCTTTTTCTTTCCTGTTGAGGGGCTATTTTTCATAATATATGCCAAGTTTTGAATTTGCTCAATTCAATATTGAAAAATACTCATTTGCAAGAACTATCTTGATCTCTATCTCTACCCAAAGGCTCAGATATAAATCGCTCTAGAAAGCTGGGAATGTTGCCACCTCTGTTGCTAAGCTCTTGTGTAATCTTTTTTTTTTAATTAAAAAAATTTTTTTTAGGAACCTATCATTCACTACATCATTTGCAATGGCAAAAGAAGAGCCACTGTACGACTCATGAATATTACATGAGAAAAATTAAATAGTAAGTTAAATCCAGATCATATAAATATATGTTAGGTTTACCCAGGAGTACAAGATAATTTAGTGATTAATTTGTATATTTAAATAATTAAAATAATTTATCACATTAAAAAATATAAAAAAAAGTACATCCCTAGGGACTAAGCACAATTCTTAGCCCTTTCTAAGTATGAGCTCATTTAATCATCTCAACAACCTTCTTGGTAGATACTTTTATCTACATTATATAGATGAGAAAATTGAAATATAGAGAAGTAGTTGCCCAAGATTACACTGTAGAGTAGGAAGAGGCAGAACTAGGAACCCAAGCAATTTGGCTCCAGAGTCAGAATTCCAATCAATGAATGTAGAAAGAATGAAGGAAATGGAAAATCACTATTAGAATACCACAATAATAATTGCTGCAGGCAAGAGCAGCTGAATGCTAAAATTAGTGGCAAACTTAAAGGAAAAACAAGACATTTGCAAACCCTCAAAATATCTTCCTCAAAATATATATTAATTACCATGGTAGTTTCAACATATATCCACAAATTATTTTTATGCTTTTCCCTCACCTCCCCATGAGTGTGGATGTGATTCTAACAAAACAGATAGAAAGTGAAAAGTAGCAATGTGACAATGGAAAAATCTGGCAGACATCATCTAAGCTACGCGATTGTTAACATGTTGATATGGACATCATGTTCCCCCAAATGGGATGCAACAGAAGGGCACAATATCTTTGTGGTATTTTTCCCTCAAAGTCCATAACCTCAGTCGAATAGTAAGAAAACATCAGTTAAAGGACACTGCACAAAATACATGCCCAGTGCTCTTCAAAAGAGGCAAGTCATGAAAAACAAGTAAAAGCTAAAAAACTGTCACAGATTGAAGTAGAGTAGGGAGACATGACAACTAAATGCAATGTGGTATATGGATTAGATCCTAGAACAGAAAAAGATCATTGGTGGAAAAACTGGGGAAACCTAAATAAAGTCTGTCATTTAGTTAATAGTATTTATTGTGCCAATGTTAATTTCTTCACTTTGATAAATGTACCATGTAAGATGTTAACATTCGAGAGAGCTGAGTGAAGGGTATATAGGAATGCTCTATACTATCTTTGCAACTCTTCCATAAATCTAGAATTACTCAGTAATAAAAAGGTCGTTTTAAAGTTAATACCCATTAGTGAAAACAAATCTCCACACACTGCCAACAGAAGAAAATTTCTCAATCTGGTAAAAGGCATCTACAAAAAAAATAAAGTGAACATTATCCTTAATTGTAAAATATTGAATTATCTTCCCTTATGTTTAGAAAAAAGCAAGAATGTCTATTTTAACAACCTCTGTTAAATATTCTTCCAGTGTTACCAGCCAGTGCAATAAGGCAGGAAAAAGAAAAAAAGAAATACAGATTAGAAACTCAAATTTTATTTTTTGCAGATGATATCATTGTACATTTAGAAAATCCCCAACACCTACCAGCTACCAGAACTGAAAAGTAAATTTAGCAAGGTCACAAAATACAAGCTCATTTTACAAAAATCAATTGTATTTCTATATACTAGCAATGTGGTTGGAAAATAAAATTAAGAAAAAGATATAATTTATAATAGCATTAGAAATCAAATGCCTGGAAATAAATGCAATAATGTGTTGAGTTCTCTACACTAAAAAACACAAAAATACTAGAAAAAATTGCAAAACTGATTCAGTGGAGAGATATACCATATTCATAAACTAGAAGGTTCTATTAAGATGTTCATTCTCCAAAATTTGTTCTGTAGAGTCAGTGCAACTGTAATAGAAAGTCCAGTAGACTTTTTTTAATAACTACTAATAAGCTCATTCTAAAATTTGTATAGAAGTGCGAAGCACTAAAATAGCTAAAGAAGAACAAAATTGGAGGGTTTACACTACTTTTTAAGTGGAAAAAGGGTTTTTTCCACTTTTTTTGCCAGGACTTACTATCAGTGGTACTGATGGAAGAACTGATAAATACTTCAAGTGGAACAGAATAGAGTCCAGAAGAGGATCCAAAATATAATCATTCATTTTTAACGAAAGACCCCACTGCAACTTGATGGAAAAGAAAGGTCTTTTTAATAAACGGGTAGAGCAACTGGATGTCCATATGGAAAATAATTCTTGATCCCCACCACACTCCATACACAAAAATCAACTGGAGATAAAGACTCAACTGTGAAAACTAAAACAATAAAGGTTCTAGAGGAAACTGTAGGCAAACATCTTTAGGAGCCTGAGGGAGGGCAAATATGAGGGTGGGAGAACATGTTGTGAGCACTGTGGAAAACAGTACTAACACCTCACCTCCCCAAAATACTGATAAATTGGGCTTATTTATTCATAAAAGTAAATCTGCTCACCTGAAGGCACCATTAATAGGCAAATTTCACACAGGTAGGAATTATTTACAAACAGGATAATAGTTTCATGTCCAGAATACATAAGGAACTAAAAATCACTAACAAAATGATAACCTAATAAAAAAAGTAGACAAAAGATTTTAAAAGGCACTTTGCAAGAGAAATCTAAATGGCAAAAAATATATATAAAAAGGTGTTTAACATTACTAATATTCATGGAAATGCAACCAACTTACCTGAAGACCACTTTGCTCCTTGGTATATATTCAGCTCCTTGGAATATATTCAGGAAATATGAGTACATACCCACCAATGGCAGTGTCATGAACATCTGCAGTAATTTTATTTATAATGCCCCCAAACCAAAAACAATTCATATGTTCATTAATAAGAAAAGGATAAATAAACTGTGGTATATCCATACAAGCCAAACTTTTTCTGTAAAGGATCCAGTAAAATGTAGTTTAAGCTTCATGGCTCATATTGTCTCTGTTATAACTATTCAACTCTGATGAATGGATATGGCAAAGTCCAATAATATTTTAATAAAATATGTTCTGAGCTGGACTTGGCCCACAGGCCATAGTTTGCCACCCCTTGCTGTAAAGCAAAAATTAAAACCCCCTACAAAACCTACTTATACATCTAACATGGATGAATCTCATAAATATCCTATGAAAAGAAAACATCACACCAAAAGAATAAACTACATGATTTCATTTACAGAAGTTCAAGAACATCTGAAAATAATCCATGGTGGTAGAAGTCAAGAGAGTCTTTGACTGGGGGAGAGGACTGGCTCTATTGATTGGAAGGAACAAAACAGAACTTTTGTAGGATGAAAATGTTTTACATCTTTATCAGGGTGGTGATCACACACATATATACACATATAAATTTCATCAAGTCATACACTTTATTTTTGTTTTTATTGGATGTAGATTATGGCTCAATTTGGAGAAGAAAAAAAATAAGACAAAGATCAGAACACAGATTTAAAATTATCTAGGTTCAGCATGAACAAAAATGTATAAAAGCTAGATTAAAAGGAGAAGACATGAATGACAGAATGAGGAAGCCTAACAGAAGTCAAACCAGAGTGTTTAAAGGAATGAAAAGAATAGAGGAGAAACAATACTGAAAGAGATAAAGGAAAAAGCTTTTGAGAACTGATGAAAGACTAACCTTAGATACTGGAAACACAATCAATCCAGGATAAATGAAATGTCCACACCTAGACACACTCTGTCGGTCGTAAAGCTGTAGAACACAAGCATAAAGAGATCTTAAAATCAGGCATAAAAAAAAAAACACAAAAAAACCAAAACAGATTACCAACAAACAGCAGTTATTTGAACTGTAACACTGAAGTCTAAGTCAATTAGATGGTCCAAAGAGCTGAGAAAGAAACTGTTAACCTGGAATTGTATGCCAAACAAAAACATTATTCAAGAATGAAAGCAAAATAAAGACATTTCCATATAAAGTTTGCCATCAACAGCCTCTTAATAAATAAGCTTTTAAAATATATACTTGAGGGGGAAAAAAGATCTGAGATGCAAGAAGGAATGACAAGCAAAGGATCCATTAAAAAGTGTCAAATTTATATGAGAAAAATATTAAGACAGAACTAAAACTCTCAATGACAATAACACATGAGCCAGGAAATTAACTGGAGTCAGGCAACCTTGGTTTTTTAAAAAATTATTTGGAAGAAGAGAATTAATAAACTTTACAATAAGTTAAGTTTATTTGTTAAAAACTTATAAGAGACTAGTAAAAGAATGAAATCAAACATACAATTTTCATACTAGCTGAGAGAGAAGAAAATGGAATAAGAAAAAATCCAAAAGGTGGCAAAGGGAGGGAAAAATAGGATAAAAATATTCATAAAATAGAATGCTAACTTAATTCTACATATTATCAGTAATTATATGAAACTGAATTGGGCTGAGAGCTCTAGATAAAAGACAAAAATCGCCAGTGTGAATTAGAAAAACGATCAGGTTTTACCTATTTGAAAAAGATACTCTAAGCCAAGATACTAAGAGAAGGTGTGACTATAGTATTTTAAAACAAAAGAGACAGTAAAAAGACATTTGGCAGCAGTGGCATAGTCACTATAGAATAACAAAAGGTCCAATTCACAGAGAAGATAGAGCAATTCCAAATTTGCATATACTCTCAACATTTATATAGCAAAGTTAACAGAACTACAAGTAGAAATTGAGAAAATGCATTATTGTATTGTGATGCTTTTATTAAACTTATCTCAATGATTGATAGAACAAACCAAAATACTACTAAGGTTGAAAAGGCTTGAGCAGCACAATTCTTAGGCTTGATCTAAGACATAGACATGTGTGTATACATGTGTGTACATACAGGTATACATATATATGTATATGTGTGTGTATATACACATGCCTACTTTGCCCCAAAAGTCTGTGAGTATATATTCTTCTCAATCACTCAAGGAGCAGTTGAAAAAGTAACCATGAAGACCATAGAGCAATTCTCAAATTTCAGAGAATCGGTAGCATAGAGCCCTCAATTGCTGACTACAATGCAAGTTAGAAATCAGTAACAAAAGGATAACTTGCAAAACCTTCCACGTCTGGAAGAAGGAAATACTTCTAAAAATCTCATAAAAAATAAAATGAAAAAAGTTTTAGTTCTTAGAACTGAAAAATATACTAAATATAAAACAACAGTAAATAAAAATCTGCAGAATTTACAGAGACAAACCGACGACCAGTGTAAAGAGCAGAAATGAGCCCGTGCCTATCTGGGAGCATGTTTGTGTCAGAGGTGGCGGCACTGCAGACCACTGGGGCTGGGACTGCTCCGCACGGGAAAGGGAAAACAGACTGGGCTAACCTCACAACATTCATAAAAACTATACATTGACATATGCATCCATACATAAACGTGTGAGGTGAATTAAAGATTGAAATATGTGGAAAATACAAGTTTCAAAACTTTTAGAGAAAATTTTCAAACTATATTACCTTAAGAGTAGACTATCTTAATGCACAAAAGCACAAAGAAAAGACTGTGCAGTTTATATGACCAACAAAGGGTCTGTATTTTGAACAACGTTTTCCGATAGAAATTTCTGCAATGATGGAAATGTTCGGTTACGCAGTGCGGTATAATATAAAGTAATAAAATCGCTACTAGTCACACTTGGCTACTGAGCACTTCAAATGTGGCCCAGAGCGACTGAGGAACTGAAATTTTTGAAGTAAATATGACAGCATGTTAGCATTTTAAAATCCCTGATGAAGGTTTGTTATGTTTTTATGTGCTTTTCAATATTTAATTTTTCATAAAACAATTTTATTTTAAATTACCATATAAAATATAATTTCAGTTTTGTGAAAAATACATAAATATTACATTTTAGAAAACAAACACACCAAAATGTTCACGCAGGTATCTGTGAATGATTTTAATTTTATTCTAAATATCTTTTAAAAGATTATAAATTATTTAGGATCTAAAAACATTTAAAAATTTAATGAACACATGCATCTACCATAAAATTTATGAGATAAAATATTACTAATATTATTTAAATTCCCCAGGTACTGCTCCCTGATCACAACTTACTTTTTTTTTAAGAGCAGCTGGAAAATATGAATAATAGACTAGAGCCCTGGCTTCAGGTTTCTTCATTTTGAGATGCCCATGTTTTAATATATTTGGGGGGAAATTTAATATATAGACATATGTATCATTTAACAAAGAGTTTTAAAGCAAAACACCCATGTAACCAATGCCCAGGTCCTGGGATAAAGCATTTCCAGCATCCTAAAAGCCCTCAGTGTGTCCCTTCACATCCACAGCCTCCCTCACTCCCCCAGGAGATGGCCACTAATGTGACTTTTATGGCATTAATTTCTTTACTACTTTTAATGCCTATGCATGCATCCTTAACAACTTCATTTCACCAGGTTCTGAATTTCACATAGATGATATCATACGGTATTCTTCAGCAACTTTTTTTTTTTTTGCTCAGCGTTGAGACACATTTGTGTTAAAACACAAAACTACTTCATTCCCCACTGTCCTGGGTGGGTTTCATTTTATGACTAGAGTATACTTTACCTTTCTCCTATCAGATGGACATGAGGGTGGCTTCCAGCTTTGGGGGTATTACAAACACCACTGCAGTACACCTTGTACACGTCTGTTTGTGTATATGTCTAAAAATTTATCTAGGGCAGTGGCTTTCAAACTTTTTTGACCATGACTCATACTAAGGAATGACGTTTTATATCATGACACACATCTCTGTTGTGTATAAAACTGAGAGGAAAAAAGGTTTCATGAAACAAATACCCTATAATGTGATATACATTCTGATATTTTCTATTCTCTGTTAATTCGTGTTATACATAGCCTGATCATTATCCACTTTACTGATTTCACGACCCACTGAAATGGGCTTCAAACTTTGAAAAACATTGCTCTAGAGGATAAATACCTAAAAGTGGGACTGCTAAGACGTGGAACAGGGACATCCGATGTGGTCGACTTTTCTAGATCCTTAACTTTCAAACAAATACACTTATCTAAGTTTACCACTTGATAAGTTTAGAGCTGAAAGTGTGAAACATAAAGCCGTTTTATCGTTTCCTTCGGTCGTTAAACAGTATTAATGACTTACCATGTGCTGAGGATCCTCCGGCTCCGAGCGAGACTGATGGGTTAATGCACGGGGTTGGGGGCGCGGGGTGGGGGGGGGCGCACATTAGGGACCAGGACCTCAGTGAGGCCCCAGAAAGCGCCCAGGAGGGGCCTTGGATCCTGCCTGGGGAGGGAGGGGTTAGGGAAGGATTCCTGGAAGAAGGAGGACCTAAGCAGAGTGTTTCTATTTTTAATTTTTATTGGTTTCCTAAAACATAAAAGTAACACATTTGTTGGGAGAGAAAAAGTGAACATTACAGGAGTATATTTATTAAGAAGTAAAAAATCCTCACCAGCGTCCAAGTCCGATGCTGAGACTAAATAACCAAAGTTG